>JAURVB010012488.1:0-304332 GCA_033002965.1 Piper betle | reverse complement strand
TCGCTGACGGCTAGGGGTGGGCGTGGACGTCCGAATTTGTCCGGTCCGACCCGATGTCCGAAGTATGTCCGACCGACCCTGGACCGACCGAATCTGACCGAATTAAACAAACCAAACATGGACGTTTTTTGTCCGTACCGGTACGACCGACCGAGTGGCCGATAGATGTTTGTATCGATGATATGATGATATCTTCAATGTTTGTTGAAGCTAATGTTATGATTTGTGAAGGTTGCAAATATATTAATATGCAATGAAATTTGATGAGGTTTGTACATAAAATTTGAGTATTTAATATATAAAATAACAAAAAATGACATACATAGAAAAAGATAAAGTCATTCTACATTTAAGAATTTAGAGCTATACCTTCATATTAATAATTATATCAAACCACTTATAATTTAATTAGCATGTTCTAACTTTAAAGTCAAACAAAAATAGCCACATGTAGAAAACTTTAAAGTGACCATCGACATCTAAAATATACTCTAATATTACATATACTTCAAAGATAAAATATTTTAATAGTTAATTCTTCATCCAATATAACTCACCTACATGAAAAAATACAAAAAAATTAATTATTCATGTTTTTTGTCTTCTTCATTTTGAAATTAAGATATTTCTCTTCAATATTCTTCCATAAATGAATGGTTTCATAACTTTCAATTTCTAGTAAAACCCGTGTCCTGAGTTAGGATTTATAGTCCGAACCGATCGATTCGACCGTTATTTTTGAGTCGAATAGAATTATTTTAGGCCAAATTTGCACATAGCACATATTCGCACATCACAATTTGCAGCACACACAATTAACTTAGTGATATCTCAAATCAGCAATAAAAAAATCCCAAGTCCACACAAAATTTCAATTTGGACATCACAACATTCACATTCTCCATAATTCAAAAATCCAAATTTACCCAAATTTTGGTGCGGCCGCCGATTCCACCCGAAGCTCCTCGCCTTTGCGCTCCACAGCACACTCCACAGTGATGTCGGCCGGCCACCTGTCGGAGGCAGAGTTGCAAGGGCGGTGGCGTGGTCGGAAGGTCGGGCGGAGCTGAGGTCGGCGGGCGGAAGCGAGGCAGAGGGCGGCAGCGCGAGCGCGACGGCGGAAGCGTGGGGGAGACGGGTATGATTTTAGGTTTTTAAAATTGAAATTATCATTTTACCCATACTTAAATAATTTAATAAAAATCATACCTAAGGTATTATAATAACTTACCAAAAAAACCGATTCCGATTTAAATCGGTCGATTCCGATTCTGAGTTAAATCGGTAAGAATCGGGCGAAATCGCCCGATTCTGAACCCAATTCGGCCCCGAAAACGGATCGGCGCACAGCCGATTCGTGCAACCAGGCTACCACCATTAACTTATTCATTCATTCATTAAAATACGGAAACCAAAGCAAACACTTTGGTGAAAATGAAATATCGATTTCTAGAATGTCATGAATATTGCTCGTTAGGTAATATAATTGAATAGTAGCCAAAGATGGCATACTTATGTACTTAACCCTTTTATCGCCAACATATAAATCACAAATCTAGTGCCAACCATTTCCAATCACTCAACCAAGCTCCAAAATGTGCACCTTGGAGAAGCACGGCCGCGTCTTCGTCCTCACCCTCACCGGCGGCGACGAGCACCGCCTCAACCCGACCCTAATCGCGGCCATCCAGGCTGCCCTCTCCCAAGTCCGGGCCTCGGCCGGCCCTGGCTCCGCTCTAGTCACCACCGCCCACGGCAAGTTCTTCTCGAACGGTTTCGACCTCAATTGGGCCCGATCCGCCGGCACCGGCTTCCTCGACCGCCTCGGCGAGATGGTGACTGCGTTCGAGAAGGGGGTCATGGCCGAGCTCTTCTCCCTCCCGATGCCCACCGTCGCCGCCGTCAACGGCCACGCATCCGCCGCCGGGATGATGTTGGCTCTCTGCCATGACTACGTCCACATGAGATCCGACCGCGGGGTGATGTACATGAGCGAGCTCGACATCGGCCTCCCCATGGTGGAGACGTTAGTGGGCGTGCTGCGGTCAAAGCTGCCGAGCCCCGCCGCGCGACGGGCGGTGGTGATGAGGGCGGCGAAGGTGAAGGCAGAGGAGGGGCTGAAGATGGGGATTGTTGACGGGGTGCATGAGGGGGTGGAGAAGACAGTGGAGGCGGCTGTGAAGGAGGCGGAGGAGCTGGCGGCGAGGCAGTGGAACGGCGATGTCTATGCAGGGATGAGGAAGGTGATGTTCCCGGAGGCGGCAGCGGCACTCGGCGTCGCCGGCGACGGCAAGCGTTCGCGCCTGTGAGAGATAAGGAGGAGCGAATGAAGAACTACGTCAAGAGGGAAAAACATTTGGAAGCCACCCAATAAAAAACCCACGATAAATTAGACGATAGAACTGTGGTTGGTTATCTTCTTAGTTTTAATTTATTGGCTGTTTTGTTTTTCTTTCATATATAAATATTTTAAAGTGTAAATGCTTACATACTATCGGTGAGTCTTTTGAATTATCCAACATGTTAGTATTTATATTTATTAATAAAAGAGAAAGTCGATATCGATCCATCATTAAAAATAAGATTTTTAACGCATCAAATTATAACCAAAAAAATCAAAAAAATTATAGTCTATTTTTCATTCAATTAATCTATATTCAAAATTAGAATTAATTGAAATTTATTTTTAATATATTACATTATTATATACCATATTTAATTATTTAATAAAATTTTATCTATAAAATAAAATTTATTTGTAATATAAGTCACACCGGGATCTTGCCTAATTTAATTTATTTCTTAATATTTCGCATGCCTTATTTTGTAGAAGTTTCACTTGATTTAACTATATAATCATTTCAAAATTTTAAATTAATACATATGCAATTATGTATTTAACTTAAAAAGAGTTGTTGAGTACTCAAAGTAAAATTGTAAAATTATGACGGCAACATCTCCTTGACTCTTCTTTGCCAGAAGGCCATCTTGATAGTGCTACATGACGGGAAAAAATCTATCTGATCATAAATTTATAATAAGAAATCAAATCCAAAGAGTTGCATGGATTTTTTAAAAAGGCTCTATTATTGTAGAATATTTAAATTTTAAATATACTAATCATTTGGAACATATCAACAAATAAATGAATATTTTTTTCTTCGGCTTGCCAACCAATTGATTTAAAGGTATGAAATATATTATTATATAATTATTGTAAAACCCGTGACTCGAGTCAGAGTTTTAAGGTACCGAACTAATCGGTTCAACCGTTGGTTTAAGTCGAGTTAGTTTCATTAACCGCGTGCTGAGTCGAGGCTAACTATGAATTATGAGCGATGAGAGTCAGGTGTACTTGAATATATGATGATAACGTCCAAAAGATGGTAAAAAATGAGTTATTAGATTATATAAAAGTATGCAGTATTTTTCTTTTTATGTATTTGATCAGAGAAATAGTTTTAGGCCGAATAACGCATTAGGAAGCATTGTTGGGCAGCTGGGTGGGTTATTAGTTATAGAGCATGTTATTTAGATGTTGTTGTGTTTGTTTTATTTTAGGGGATTTTTCTATATTTTTTTAGATTTTTTAGGATTTATTACGAATTAGTTATTAATTGAGTCGAGTAGGAATCGGGTCAATACTTATTTACGATTTTGCCATTAGAGTATTTCTTCTCCTTTCCCCACACTTCCCCACCCAAACCCTATCGCCGCTGCCACCGACGCCACACTACCGCCGATCTATGCCGCCCCGCCTTGCCATGTCGTCGTCATGCCGCCTCGGCCACTGTCTTAACGCCACGACACCGAAATCGCCCACAAGCCGCGATACTCCCCTTGTCGATTTCCCGCTAGTCGGGCTGCGCCGCCGCCTATGTGACCCTGACGACCACCCCTTTGACCTCCCTGACATCTCCCCCTTATTTAGTGCCGCCATCGAAGCAGGTCGTGGACCTGATCGGAGCGACCGACCACCCAGACCGAACTCGACGCCGCCACCGGCATTCATCACTGCCGCGGTCCCCCTTGCCGTCACCACCATTGAGACGAGCTCGTCGAGCCGGTTCTAACCCTTACCCCCGATTGCCCGCCGGAACAGTCACCGGAAAATGGCCGGGATTCGCCGAAAAACTGTTGGAAGTCGCCAGAAAACCGGATTCACCGAAATTCGTCAGAAATCACCTTATATTCCGCCGAATCCCTCCGATTGAACCCTATCGAACTTTGAACGCCATAGGGTGCCGAATTCGAGCCACGAATCAGGCGAGGTATAATTTATTCTAATTTAATTATTTAAAGGTACTGATTATTAGAATTGCATGCCAGGATTGGTAAATTGTGTGTTGTAATTGTATATATAAATGTAGATTTGATTAAGGATATAATATGAAATTTGTTTGATTGAGTGGTGTTAAAAATAGAAGCTAAGAAACTAATTAGGGTAACGGAGTAATTATCATGATCTAATACAAACTAGCCTAAGTAGACTTGCTAGAATTGACATAGATTGATGTGACTATGATTGATGTGTGATGGATGTATGCGTGATATAGGATGTATGACTGCATCATGAGCAGGCGTTAGTATTTAGTTTTGATGTGTAGGTACGAAGTAGGAGCTTGCCGCTTAGGCGCGAGGACCCGATTGGAGCTTCTACTAGGTCCATTTAGGACTCGTTCTCTATTTTACGCTATTCTATTGTGTATTTAATTTATCATGTGCAAGACGAGTTAAGTATCATTTTATTGGATCCCACTTAACTCGGGCAATTTAGCCGACTGTTTTTTTTGGATTAAGAACCCTCAAGGATGAGATCCCTTGAGTCAGTTATCGAAATTAAGATCCACCACAAATTGCCTTCAGGCCTATTATATAAATCTCAACCTAGGCCTATATGTATATAGTTTTCACGTTTTCGGTGAGAGATGAAATGAGAGTTACTAACGGCCATGCCTTCAGATGGGGCGTGTGCACGGAAAAGCGGGCTCTAGAGCTGGGGAGAACCCACTTCGTTCCCGAAGGATGTGGACAACTCCACCTTTGAGTTCCTCAAACCCGAAGAAGCGTGGAAGTTACAGGTACTGCAATGCAGCGCATGTTTAGACTTGTGGTTTAAAGGGTATTAAAGGTAACTGCCCGAGAGTGTTCGGCCTTCGTGCTCAAGGCTAGGAGTAATATGGAGGGTGTAGAGGGCGGAAAAGAATGAGATTTGATGCAAGAAGAGATAAAGAAATGCCCAAGGTATGAGAATGAGAAGGAAAAGGGGACGCTGTCAACCCAAGGGCGACGGCCTGATGGCGACGACTCCCATATATACCCTGATAAGAGTTCTTGAGGAAGTATATGGTTTTTATTCAACAGGAGAGTTTGCTCTCCTGTGCCAGATTGATATTAGTTATATATAGGCCGGTAGCACTTGTTACTAACGATTTTTTTATATAAATGTAGGTAGGTGAGAAATGCGAGGGATGAAAGCTGTCACAACTGCAGAGGAGCAGTACAGAACCGCACACACATGTACCTGCCGCATGTAATGTCTAATGATAGTGTGTTAATGTTATGTGAATGATAATTATGATGTGTTTGTCTAGATGAATTGTTTATTATGAAACGAACGAATAAATGTGAATGAGTAGGGAGCTTTGGAGTTTAGACTCGGCTCAGATGAAAACAAATGAGATAATGATAGGATGTCATGGTAAATTATTATGTATTATATAATTTTGATAAAGTATTTATATACACTTGTTGTGGACAGGTTGGCCCTCATTGCACTTTTAGGGAAAGCTCTGTCCGTTTTATTTATATATATATATATATATTCTTTTGGTTTCTCATTTATTATTTTGTCTTGTTTTTGTTTGTACGTCATGGCATACATGTAGGACCGCGTTAGAGACCAATTGTTCCCATTCATACATTTTATGTTTGCATCTCTATCTTGAGACGCCGAGGGCAAATCCGGGTCGGCTTAACTGAACCTAGTAGATTAGCGAATAGTTTGGCCACCGATGACATTTCTGGGTCGGTTCACAGGTGTTATAATTATAAATGATAAAATTTTAATAATTGGTCCCCTTTTTATCCGAAAATAGGACTGTACAATATAATGCACAAATATTAGTAGATTTATCCTCAAAACTACTAAGCTATAATTTGGCTACCAACACTTTATCTAGAGAAATAAAAAAATACTTAAAATAATTTGTGCTTATTTTAAAAAAAGATGTTTCATTCACTTAGACTAAGAAATTGATATTTAAATTAAGATTAATGATATTTTTAGTACATTTAATTAATAATAATGTTAAATATTTAAATTATTTATTTTGAAAATATTTAAAAATCATTAAAATTACTAATTTTATCATTAATAAGATATTATTAGCCAAAATTAAAATATTGAGCTACTCTGACACGACTTGGGCGGGTCCCATGTACCAGCTCCCAACAACCGAGAAGGGATTTATATGCTATTACGAGAGTTAACCCGTGATGCTAAGAAGAAACTTCTATCCCCTTTTCCAATGTAATTCACGCAATAGGTAGTTATATGTATTTGTCCCGTAAGATAAGTACAATATATTGTTGAATACCTAACTTGTTGTTCCCTCTTTTTTGCAACCAGCCAAATTATGATCAAGATATGCCAGGCAAACATGATGTTCCAAAAAATAAAATCGGCGACTATGTTATTCGATTTTAGCTTAGTTAGGGTATATATATACTTAGACAACCATAAAATTATAAAATAAAACCTATAATTAGTAATTAAAGTACACAATCTCATGGTCATTAAATATCCACATTCCAGATCAATCATCGAAATTATCTATTTTGGCTGTGTTGGGCTAACCGTACAGAGACTAATTTCAAAGCATAACCATTTATTGAGTAGTTTCAAAACATTTCCATGGACCCGCTTGGGTGACGTGTGCTCTCTTTGCCGATTGGTCATGGACTTGGAGCCCACATTAGTGTGCCCTGTAATGTACAAATATTTTTTGTGTGTGTGTAAAAAACCAATTTTATCAAATATTTTGTTATTCTTTTACTTTGATGAAATGAATTTTAAATTTGAAACAATGCGAAAAATGATAAATTCGATGACTTTTTACCGCCCTAATATGATAAGATTTTTATCAATAAAAAGAAGTTAAACCGACAAATTTATCCATGTTAGGCTGTATGTGCGGCCCACTTGTGTAAATGCCAGTTAAGAAAATGGAAGAGGATGAGAGTTGTTCTTATTTTCTTTTAAGTCTTGCCAGCCATCTTCTCCAAGAAGCCTTCCCAAGCCATAAGTCCATAACCCACCATAAAGGTTCAATCTTTACATCTTCTATGATTTTCACACAATTGTCGGTTATATGTTAGTTGAGAAATGACTGCCGCCAGCAAGGGTAGATGACGGTTGCAAGTTTTGCCGCGACACAGGTGGTGGTGACAGCCACAAAGGGAGAGGAACCAACGGTGGCCGGGGTGGTGGAGCGGTAGCCGCACCGGCTTGTTAGTTCTATATAATCGAATTAATCATGAAAATTGTTTTATTTTTTTCGATTAATATCTTTTGTTTTTTTGTTTTCTGTTTTGAGTCGTATATGAGAATGGAAATGTATTATAATTTGTGAACATTTTTTTCTTTGTTTTTTGCTCAAGAAATCTATGATTCAATCGTCGTCTACTTTGTTTTCGAATATAGACCAATTGTTTGTTCTATACCTCAAATTTTTATTTTGTGCTTATAATTCAATAAATACATGTACTACGTTATGATGTATGAATAGAGAGGTAAAATAAAAAAAATGATAAGTTTTAAACAAATAAAAAGAAAAAAAACTTATTGTTTAAGTGCAAAGGTCAAGGGAGGGGTAAAAAAATGGCCCCGCACATAAAGGCCACGTGGTTTTTCGTAAGGGGCGTGCCTAGGGCGTGTGTATTGAGGCGTGACCAAAATTTCCTCGTTTAAAATCGTATTCCGATTCTACCCTTCGCAACCAATATAATCCACATCCCACTACCCGCCGCGGAACGTGTTCATTCTGCATTTGATTTACGCTTATGTTTTAAATCCTAGGTTATGTACTCATTAAAATATTAAAATATAGTTTGCCAAATATAAAATGCAAGAAGTGATATGTTTGCTCCCTTTGGTCATCTCTGTGTACAATATATTTCTGTAAGATGGGAAAAAAATTATTTAATAAGTAAATGTTATATAAAAAAAGTGTTATACCGTTAGACTGAAGGAGCGTGTTCATTTTGTATATGATTTACGCTTACTTTTGAAAAAAATCCTAACGCGTATACTCATGAAAATATTAAAATATAATTTGCCATACATGTAAGGCAGTGCTGAATAAATATGTTTGCTGCTTTTGGTCATTTATATACAACGTATTATTGTGAGTTGGGAAAAAACTTATTACTTTAAGTAAATGTTGTATTAAAAACTATTGACCATAGGAACGTGTTCATTTTGTATTTGATTTACGTCTATTTTTTAAATACTAGCTCACATAATTATTAAAATATTAAAATATAGTTTGTCGTATTGAGAAGGCAATACTAAATAGATATATGAGATGTGGCCCAAACTTTAAACCGAGGATGTCCCGTTTTGATTAAAACCATCACCGATCAAAACCAGGACAAAGGAAAATGTGCACCTTGGAGAAGCGCGGCCGCGTCTTCATCCTCACCCTCACCGGCGACGGCGAGCACCGCCTGAACCCATCCCTCATCGCCGAAGTCCACGCAGCCCTCCGTCAGGCCCGCTCCGAGGCCGTCCCTGGCTCCGCCCTCGTCACCACCGCCGCCCCCGGCAAGTTCTTTTCCAACGGCTTCGACCTCGACTGGGCCCGATCCGCCGACGGAGACGGCGAATTTCGCGACCGAATCCTGCTCACCGCCTTCGAGAAGCAGGTGATGGCGGAGCTCATAACGATGCCCATGCCTACCGTCGCCGCCGTCACCGGCCACGCCGCGGCAGCCGGGATGATGTTGGCTCTCTGCCATGACTATGTCCACATGAGGTCGGATCGGGGCTTGCTGTACATGAGCGAGCTCGACATCGGACTCCCCTGCCGGAGTCGTTCGTGGGGGTCCTGCGGGCGAAGCTGCCGGGGCCGGCTGCGCGACGGGCCGTGGTGATGAAGGCAGCGAAGTTGAGGGCGGAGGAGGGGTTGAAGATGGGAATTGTTGACGGGGCGCATGTGGGGACGGAGGGGACGGTGGGGGCAGCGATTAAGACGGCGGAGGAGCTGGCGGCGAGGGAGTGGAACGGCGAGATTTATGCCGGCATGCGAAGGACGATGTTCGTCGAAGCGGCGGCGGCGCTCGGCGTCGCCGGCGAGCATGCTCGTCTCTGAAACCGGGCTAGACTGTTGACCGAAGGAACGTGTTCTTTCTGCATTTGATTTACGCTCATTTTTTAAATCCTAGCTTATGCACCCATTAAAATATTAAAATATAGTTTGCCATATATAAAATGCAAGAAGTGATATGTTTGCTCCTTTTGGTCATCTCTGTGTACAATGTATTAACTGTATGATGGTAAAAAAACAGATCTAGCCGCCGACAGGTCAGGCCGGGCCTTTAATAAAAAACAAAAAAGTGGAGGGTGGTGGTCAGACAGTATTTCCTTCTGTCATCGTTTTCTTTTGTTTGAAAGTGAACCTTGCATTGCGTTGGTGAATTTATCTTCAAAAATTAAAATTATAGAGTTTTATATTTTAGCTACCAAACATTCTAATTTAAAAAAGAAAAAATACCTAAAAAATATTTGAGTTTATAAAAAAAAGGTTCCATCCACTTTGACAAAGAAATGTTAATTTAAGACTAGTGATTTTCTTTAAAGAAATTAATAATAATCCTAAACATTTGAGTCAGTTTTCATAAAAAACGTTATAAAACAAACTTATATAAAGCATTATAAAACCTTCTCAGCTTCTTCCAATTACTAAAAATACTAAAACTATTAATTTCATCAATAAAAAATTATATTAAAATTAACAAATATTTATAAATTGAGCTATTTTGAAAGGACTTACACCGGTTGCCCTAGAACTTAATTTTTCCCAAAAGCAAAACTGCTGAAATTAATTTGTTTGGTCAATAGCACTAATTAAGGCTCTAGTTGGTTAATAATATAAAAACTATTTAAAAATTAAAGCATGAAAAAATGTAAATAATATGAAAATTATAAATAGTTAATTATGCTAAAATTAGTTTTATGCAAGTATATTCCTAAAAAATTGATATTTTTAAAATATATTTAATATTTAAATTAATTATAATTATTTTTAAATCTCCCACCCATATGCTTTCCGGTGAAAAAAACTTTATTTTCTTGTCTAAATAAATAAGAAAATGATAATTTTTTTGTTCATTGGCGAGTATATGAGTTTGCTAAATAATGTAATCATAATTATTCGGTAATATCATTTAGATGTAATTATATTTAATTTATACATAAAATTATAAATTTAATATAATTTTTTATATAAATATATATTAAGTATATCTACTTTTCAAGTCATTTACGTTATGTGTAGGGTTGGGCATAAACGTCCGAATGTCTGTGTTCGACCGACGTCCGAAATATGTCCAACCGAATTTGACCAAATTAAAACAAATTAAATATGAATATTTTTTTGTTCGACCGACCGACGGACCGAATGTACTATATTTTATATCAATAAAATAATACCTTTAACATTTTTAATGCTAATATTATATTTTATGAAAATTATAAAACATAATATACAATAAACTTCTGGTTGCAAGTTAGTAACCCACCCTCTAAATCTTTCATGTTCCATAATTGAAAATGAATACTCGTATAAGATAATTGTCTCGGCCAACTCTAATTTAATCTTTCCTTGATCAAATTTCCAAACTTATATTTTATTTTCTCCATTTTTTTCACTCCAATCTTGAAAATTTATTGCGCACTATCACCACTTATGTTTTTTGTCATCTTCGTTTTGAAATTATGGCATTTCCCATGCCTCTATAAATAAGTAGTTTCATAATTTCCTACCCCTCAAATTTCTTTTCATAGTAATGACAAATAATAGATGTTTCATTCTTCTTATATTTTCTATTAAAATAGGCTCATACATCGGATGTCATTTTCCTCTTTTTGATAATGAACCATCCATAAATTCTCTTTCTTTAGCAATCGATTTTTTTATCTTTTCTACCTCCACTTTGCTCCTTTACATTTAATAAAGAATTTGTATAATCCATCTCTGAAAAAAATATTAATTTGCATTTAGTACCTATTCCTTCCAAGATGTAAGCTTTTTTCACAAAATAACTGCACAAATTTTTATAATTCAAATGCTACACAATTTTGTCGGTATAAAATTTTTTTGCATTATATCCAATTATAAATAATCATTAAATTAATAATTATTAACTTTATAAATATTTCTAAAATATAAAATAATCAGCATGGCATCGTCAAAATAATCAAGTATTACTCGTGTTCATTCAAAATGGAGAAAGCTTATACCTACGGCGGCAAAGAGTGGCGGTCTGGTGGAGGTAGGGTAGCGGAGGTAGGCGGCGGCGGAGTCGAGGCGGTGGCAGAATAGGGCGGCGACAGGAGGACAGGGGAGGGCGGCGGAAGTCGGAGGAGAGCAGGGGAGGGCGGCGGAGGTTGGAGGAGGGCGGGGGAGGGCGGTGGAGGGAGCGGAGGGCGGGGAGGGCGGGGGATTGCGGCGGAGGTCGGGGGAGGACGGCAGAGGGCGGTGACAGAAGGCCGCGAGGAGGGCGGGGAGGGTGGGGGAGGGCGGTGGAGGTCAGGGGAGGGCAGAGGAGGGCAGGGGAGGGTAGCGATAGAGGGCCATGAGGAGGGTAGGGGAGGGTGGCAGAGGTTGGGGGAGGGCGGAGGAGGGCAGGGGAGGGTTGTGGCAAAGGGCTGCGAGGGAGGTTGGTGGCGGCAGTGGCAACGACAGATCATGTTGGTAAATAGGGTTAGAGTTAGTAATTAGGATATAATTTTGAAATATTTATAGACGTTATCTGGGCCAACAGATCAGTCGGCCATTAACCCACTGAGATAAATTTTATTCGACAAAATTTTAAACGGATGCAAATAATAACTTGTCCGACGGCCATCCAACCGATACTTACCCCTAATTATTTGTGCAAATAAAAAGTTTATACAAAAATTTTGAATAAAAATTACTTACACCGCTTACTTTTTACCCAAAGTGTCATTAAAAAAATTACGTACGCACACATTGACCGTTTAATATTTTATAACGTGGCATTTGCTGATCCGGTCATATCCTAATTTTGTCTTGATGACGTGGCAAATACGGCCATGTCATCATTAAGAGAAGTAATTTTCTCTTAGAGAGCCCCAGTCCGGCTGACGTAGCTCATCCCATTCTTTCTCTCCCCCATCTCTACCTTCGCTGCCGGCGATATTCCTCGTCGCATCACCACCTACTGACCACCCTCTTCTCTCTGCGCCCATCCTCGGTGCAACTCCTTGACGTTCCCCCTTCATCGCTGGTGAGCCGCTGTCCATTGGCAGCCCCTTGGCCCTGCCCTCAAGGCGCAATACTTCCTCAGGGGCCAGCGGCGCTGCAGGGGCCCGGCGGTGGAGGCGTTTTCTTCAACACTGGCGGCGGGCCGACTACGTTCAGATTTAGCTCGGTGCCGAACTCCCCGCCTCCTATCTCATATTTGTCTTGCATTTTTTCTTCCAGATTTTTTTTCGTGTGTGACGTAGAATGCATTAATCTGAGATATTTTGCTGAGCTTTCTATGTGATTGATCGATGCCTTCTTCTACTTTTGAAGTTGATCTGTTAGATTTAGGGATATGTGTGTTCATATTAATGCTATTTATTTTTAACAATTTTTTGTATGTTTGCTTGATGTATAATAATACCTGCTTTTGTTTACCGTCGTGAACAAATCTTAAGAACATGTATTTTGAAGATATTGGATCTTGATGTTTGCAGTTTTTTGCTTAAATTAATAATTTCCTTTTTTCAAAGGAGATCTTGGAATTTCAGTTCATTTTGTGTAAATAAGAGAAAGATCAATGTTATTTTTTATTTTCCGAAAAGGTTAATTTAATTAACTAAATTTAGATTATACTTAATATTTTGCATCAAGGAGAAAAACATGTTGTCTCTGAATCGAGCGGCATTTTTCTTTAGAGACATCTGATAAAATGAGTTGAATGACATTTTGGTTGAATTTATAGGAGTTTGTTACTCCCACCTAGATATTGGTTTCTAGAAATGCTCCTTTTTTTTTTTTAAAGGAAGTGCTCCTCAAGTTGGTTAAGAATGGTGGAGGGAGGGAGGGAGGCAAGTGTATAGATTGCACATGAGCAAGGGATCCTTTCATTTTTTCTCTTGTTTCTTCTGTTTGATGTTTGGGCTCATCGTCAACTTTCATTCTCCATGCCCTAGATATCACAAACCGACTATCTATGTTATAGGGTGTAACGATAGATGGTTATGTTAGGTTTCAACTCAAGGTGGTTGCGCATATCTTATCAATTTTTTTTATACATGTCATTTATAATATATATGTTATGCTTATTTGGCCACAGATTAACATACTTAAAAAATGAGGGACGTATTAATTTTATTTAATCTTGGTATATAAGCATTTGTTTGCCCATTTTGATGCAAACATGATACATTATGTAACGACAATCATTCCTCAACATTAATGTGTATAGGTGGTGAAAGGAGTGTAAAGAAAATATATACATACATGGGGATTAGTGATTATTTTGTGAATTTAAACCTGAAAATATTTTGTAAATTCTCATTAGTGGTAATTGGTGGTAAAGATATTTTGTGATCGTGAATTATGAATGATTACGTGAAAATTAGATGAGTTGTGGGAAACTTCTTGTTAGTACAGTAAGTTGGATAGGCATTGTGTCATTTTATATGAAAAGTATTTTTGTATAGTAAAAAACCCATGGCCGCCAATTGTCACAAGAAAAGTATTTTTTCTTGATAACATTGTAAATTTCCGACCCATTTTTAAAAATTTTGTAATATTTTGAAACTCTTCTTTCAAATTGTAGCTGAGGAGATTTCTGTTCCAATATACTGAGCAACATCATAGCATTATTTGAAAAGAAAAGAAAAACATGACAGTACTGCTTGTTTGTAAACTATATCTCAAAATAAATATGAGATACAAGCTTTGTATAGCTAGCCAAACGGAAGGTGCCATACAATATCACTTTTCTGTTGCTTCAAGTAAGGAAAGGCAAAACCATAATTGGGCTCTGGAAAAGGATCCCTCTTGTATATATCATCTTATACGGCAAAACCTCCATTTGAATTGGGGTGCGCGGTCGTCAGGATCTCCAACCTTGAGAACTCGTTACCATGGCACATGCCACAAGCCTTTTTCCTTTGCAATCTCCTCTTGTTCTGCAAAACAGAGTTCACGTATCATATTCTTCATGACTTAATCTGGATCAGTTAGTCTTAGCATTTGGACAACACAATGTAAACAGTAAATTTATATGATGGGAACTACAAATGAAAGTTTTACCATTAGGGCATGAAATTTACGAGGCTGTAAATTCTGTCGATGGTAGAATATTCTACCATTGGACCTAATTGTTCTTCCTCATCAAAAAAGCTATCACAATGGAAACTTAATCCGAGAAAAGAGCTTGTAAACAAGACACCAAATTTCATTTACTGTTCAAAAGCAAAGGTGCATGTAAACTTTGTCTCTTTGGAGGCATCTAAGCCAAAGATCCACTTCATTTAAAATTTTAACTACAACATCTAGTTTGAGATTTGATACAAGCAAAAAGAATCAGCAATAAAAATCAACTAAAACATGAATAGAAATCAATTCATGGATTTTAGAGAAACTGAATTCTCGTTGTCCTAATTGTGTTTCTTAGTTGCTACAACACAAACTCTTGTCACCAATAGGAATAATTTTCCAATTAGCAATTACTCATTATTGAATATCCTCAAAGAAACTAATTCATAACTGCTATAAAAAACAACATACAACTATTATTTACTACAGCATTAATGGTCACAATGGACATAATTAAAAATCATAAGAATTCTTGCTATCAAACACATGTTCTTCTCAGTGCCAAAAAAATACAGATTTCGGTCATTTTTTAATCTTTTGGTTAGATTGGTTAGTTGAAAATTTAATAAATTTCATAAGCACAATGATCTGACAAGTTATCTGACAGTAAAACTCAGACAAAATCATCAAAGTTTAAGCCTCCAGCATCACCCATATCCACAAAAAAAAGATAGATGAAAAAATCACCTTTCTGTGGCATATTAAGCGCCGCCTGTCCATGGCGAGGCTGCCGTAAAAAATCGGCAGTTGTCGACGACCGTAAGTGAGAGGATAGAGATTGGCGGTCAGCAAGCAAGCGGCAGCGACTTTTGGCAGCAATGGCGGTAGGTAGACAAGGGCAAAGGCAAAGGGGCGAAGGAGGCGAGAACGTCGTCAGCCCGCCACCAGTGTTGAAGAAGGCGCCTCCATCGCCGGCACCCGCGCCGCCGCCGGCCCCTTTCGGCAGTCCCTGCGCCTTGAGGGCAGGGCCAGGGGCCAGCCAATGGACGGAGGTTTACCCTCGGTGAAGGGGGAGTCAACCAGGTTTTGATGTCACCGTCAAGGAGTTGCAGCGAGGATGAGTGTAGGGTGAAGAGGAAGCCGGCGGCGAAGGTAGAGTTGGGGCGAGCAAGATCGGACGAACACACAATTAGGATAGGACTGGCCGTGTTTGTCACGTCATCAGAGGCATGACCTTTAATTACCACGTCATAAAAATTAACAGATTTTGACCGAGTAAGCATTCAGGAGGTGTTAATGATGATTTTTCAAAAACAAGCCAGTGTAAGTGATATTTTTAACAAGAACAGAGTGTGCAAGTGTTTTTTTACTCAAAAATTTTCACCTGCACCGCAGTTTATGGATGCATTTGCTTGCCCGTTGCCGTTAGATTCACCCACAATCCACTGTTGGTATATAGAGACGCAATTTGTTTTCCACTCTATCCTCCTGCCAGAGTGGTTGTAACTTGTAACGGTGAGGACGGTGAGGACTGAGTACTGACGCGGAATGTAATTTGATGCCGACTTGGTGGGCAGGAATGCTGGGGGGCTCTAGGAAAGCTCGTCGTCCCACTCGTCTAATGCAAAGTACTTGTTGCCCGAAGAACTAGAAAACAATGGCGGATGAAAAGGAAAACATAGGAAAGAAGAAGACAATGGGCATGGTTAGGAGACTGGGTACCGTAAACGCGCATGATTTTTTTCTTATTTTGTCTCCATTTTGTGTGTGTGTGTGTGTTACCGTGTGCATCCCAAAATGGCGCTCCTAAATAATTCAGAAAAATTCAGAAAGGGACAAGCTCCCAGTTACCCCGTCGATAATTTTACTAGAAGCAGGTCGACCTCTTTTAACCCCGTTGCCTATGGAATTCACACACTAATATTTACCTGTCCTCAGTATTGTTCCAATCGAAAGATCAGATAATTGGTGATGTATATATGACGCGTATATATACCCAGCCAACAGGATATTTCAAAAAATACGATAAGTGACTATGATTTTTTATTTTAGCTTATTTTCAGGGAATATAGTAAAATAAGCAAAAAATTAAAACGTTTCATTAATAATTAAGTACCTTATCTCATAGTCCACAATTATCCACATTCTAGAAGGACGATCAAGAATTCAAGATTACCTATTTTAGTTGAGTTAGGCTAACCAAACATAAACTTATTAGGTCGCATATTTTTTTAGAGTAATTATGGAATATATATAGAGGCCATCTTGGCTATGCTACATTTTTTCGGCCGTTAGATTTAATCCAACGGATGGAAATTAAATATCACACCCCCACCCCATTCGACCATCCTTTGTCCTATTGCCTTTCGTCCCGGCAATCGGCGACCTCATTGTTGTTGTCACCTCCACTACGGCCGCAAGTAAAAACAAAGTCTCGGTCGGTTGGAGAGAAAACAAGGTTGGTGAAGAAAAATGAAACGATCGTAATTTTATAATAAAAATTTGATTCACTTCCAGATTTGAATCAATATTACAAAATATATCTTAAAAAATATTAAAAGAATAGAGTAAAATACCATAAAATAAATTAATCTATTACAACTCGATTATTCTATTTTATGATATTTTCTTATATTTTTTTATATTTTTTGAGATCTATTTCGTAATATTGACTCGAATTGGGAACAAGTAAATTTTTTATTACAAAATTACCCCTACTCATTTCCTTCCCGACTCGAGTCAATATTACGAAATACATCTCAAAAAATATTAAAAATAGGTTAAAATATTATAAAATAAAATAATCCATTAGACCTTGATTATTTTATTTAATGATATTTTACTATATTTTTTATATTTCACAATATTGACTCAAGTTGGGATCGAGTCAAATTTTTATTATAAAACTAAACCCGCCCATTTCCTTTTTCGCGCCACTACTTTGTTTTCCCACCCATGTTTTTTCGCACCAATCGCCGCCGTCGACTTGGCCGCCAGCCGCCCGCTGCCACCCAGTGACTCCGCCAACCACCGCCATTGCTGCCTCGCCACTACCGTCGCTGCCTCAACACCGCTGTCGCTGCCTCTCCACCGCCTCCCTTCCCTCCCCCTCTCCCTATTGTTTTCCTTCTTGGCCACCCACTGCTGCCTATCTTGTATGCGTCGCCACCGACCTCAGTGATGACCTCCGACGACCATCCCTAGCCTCTTCCCCTCTGTAAAACCCGTGACTCGAGTCAGAGTTTTACGGGAGTGAACCAGTCGGTTCAACCGTCGGTTCGAGTCGAGTCAGCTTCACGGACCGCGCGCTGAGTTGAGGCCAGCTGTGAGTTATGAGCGATGAGGGTCATATATGCTCAAGTGTATGATGATAACGCCTAAAAGATGATGAAAAATATGTTATCAAGTATATAGAGGTTTACAGTATTGATTGTTATTTTTATTTGATCGTAGAATAGTTTTAGACCGAATAACGCATTAGGACGCGTTGGATTATATTCGGGTGGGTTATTAGTTATAGAGCATGTCATTTGGATGTTGTTGTGTTTGTTTTATTTTATGGGATTTTTCCATTTTTTTCTAGATTTTTTTAGAATTTATTACAAACAAGTTATTATTTTGACTCGAGTAGGAATCGAGTCAATACTTATTTACGAGTTTGCTATTGAGGGTATTTTTCTCCCTCCCGACACTTTCCCCTCCCGAAACCCTCGCTGTCCACTTTGTTCGTCGCCGTCGCCGCCGTCGACTGCCGCCCCACTGCCGGACCAACCGCCCATCGTCCCCTCGCCCTCGTCATGCCATCTCGACAGACCTCGGCCATCGACCGCCTACCGGCGCACCGCCGTGATGCCACAAAACCGCCTTGACCGTCGCCACTCCGAGCCGGATTCCGCCGCCATTCGGTCGCCGTCGCCATCGCCACCGCCGTGACCACCAGTCTCACCCCCTCGCCGTCGCCGACGTTTCCCCCATCATCCCGACCGCCGTTGAGGCTAGCCGTAGCCCCGATCGGAGCACGCCACTGCCGCCACCCACTTTCGACGCCGCCGCCGACAGCCATCGCCGCCCCGGCTGCTTTGTTTGACACCACTATCGGACCAAGATCGTCGAGCGGGTGCCGATAGACCCCCTGATTGCCTCGTCCCGAACCGCAAGAAAATTGGATTCCTGAGAAATTCTCTCGATCATCCGCTGAACGCACCCGATCCAATCTGATCGGACTTCGGACGCCGCTAGGTGCCAAATTCGAGTTTCGAGCCACGAAACGGAAACCCTAGCCGTCGCCAATTTTCGACGACCTGAGGTATAATTTATTTTAATGTAATTATTTGAAAGTATTGATTATTAGAATTGCATTCTAGGATTGGTGAATTGTGTGTTATAATAATATATATAAATGTAGATTTGATTAAGGATAAAATATGAAATTTGTTTGATTGAGTGGTGTTAAAAATGGAGACTAAGAAACTAATTAGGGTAACTAGGTAATGATCATGATCTAATGCAAACTAGCCTAAGTAGACTTGCTAGAATTGATATAGGTTGATGTGTGTTGATTGATGTGTGATTGTGTTGATTGTGTGTGCATGCTATGGGATGTGTGATTCATCATGCAGGCATTAGTTTTTAGCTTGATTGTGTAGGTACGGTGTAGGAGCTCGCCGCCTAGGTGCGTGGACCCATTTAGAGCTTCTACCAGGTCCGTTTAGAACTCGTTCTTTGATTTACGCCATTCCATTGTGTATTTGATTTATCATGTGTAGGACGAGTTAAGTGGTGTTTTATCGGATCCCACTTGACTCGGGCCATTTAGCCAACGGTTCTTTTTCGGATTAATAACCCTCGAGGATGAGATCCCTCGAGTTTGTTTTCGAACTTCAGATCCACCTCACGATGCCTTCGGGCCTATTGTATAAATCCCAACCCAGGCCTATATATATATAGTTTTCACGTTTTCGGTGAGAGATGGAATGACGGTTACTAACGGCCACGCCTTTAGATAGGGCGTGTGCTCGGAAGAGCGGGCTCTGGGGCTGGGGAGAACCCACTTCGTTCCTGAAGGATCCGGACAACTCCACCTTTGAGTTCCTCAAACCCGGAGAAGTGTGGAGGTTTACGGGTACTGCAATGCAGTGCATGTCTAGACTTGTGGTTCAAAGGGTACTGAAGGCGACTGCCTGAGAGTGCTCGGCCTTTGTGCTCAAGGCCAGGAGTAATATGGAAGGTGTAGAGGGCGGTAAGGAATGAGATTTGATGCGAGAAGCGATAGAGAAATGGCCAAGGTATGAGAATGAGAAAGAAAGAGGGACGCTATCGACTCGAGGGCGACGGCCCGATAGCGACGGCTCCCGTATGTGCCCTGATGAGAGTTCTTGAGGAAGTATATGGTTTTGATTCAACAGGATAGTTTGCTCTCCTGTGCCAGATTGATATTAGTTATTTTTCGGGCCGGTAACGCTCATTACTGACGGTTTTCTATATATATATATGTGTAGGTGAGGAATGCGAGCGATGAAAGCTGTCGGGACTGCGGAGGAGCAGCACGGAACCGTGCACACATGTACTTGCCGCGTGTAATGTATAATGATGGTTGTTTAATGTTGTGTGAATGATTGTTAGAATGTTTTTGTCTTGATAAATTGCTTGTTATGAAATGAACGGATAGATGTGAATGAGCAGGGAGCCTTGGAGTTCAGACTCGGCTCAGGTGAAAACGAATGAGATGGTGATTGAATGTCATGGTAGATTGTTATGTTTTATCGTATTTTGATAAAATATTTACATACCCTTGTTGTGGACAGGTTGGCCCCTATTGCACTTTTAGGGGAAATTTTATCCGTTTTTTCGTAGTAGTATATATTTTCTTTTAGTTTCTCATTTATTATTTTGTCTTGTCTTTGCTTGCACGTCATGGCATGCATGTAGGACTCCGTTAGAATCTAATTGTTCACATTCATGCATTTCATATTTGCATCTCCATCTTGAGACGCCGAGAGTAGATCCGGCCCGGCTTAACCGAATCTAGTAGATTAGCGAACGGTTCGGTCGCCAGTAACATTTCCGGGTCGGTTCACGGGTGAGCCGAAACGGGGTGTTACACCCTCCCTTCCCAACTCTTCCCTAGATGACCCAAGGTGGTGCAGCAAAACCAAGGGCAATTCCACGCAGCAAAACCAGGGCGCGTATTTTTCATTTAATGGACTCAAAATATGTATCCGTATGTCCAAGCTTACAAAGTGAATATTTTAGTATAAAAGATATCCACTTAGAAAAAATTGACTTAAAAAGTCAATAATCACTCAGCATAGGTATACACATTTTAGGTACAGTTAAATCAGCATGTTTGAAAGTATTTTCATATGTCTTACAATGTATGAAAAAAATTGCAAAAGATAGTTAATAAAAATTTTAATTTTTATGATGCGTAAAACGATAAAATTGATGATCCTTTGTACTTAAATCCTAATATGGTAGTTTGAAAAAAATCCAAATCTGGTAAGATTTTTTTAAACAAATAAATCAAATTGACCTCGTATTCCGAATCTACCCTTCACACCCGATAAAGCATTTTCATGTGCACCTTGGAGAAGTACTTTAAAAGCACTTCTGTAAATGTACCAGCTGTTGAGTAGACAAATATGTATATTTTTTTCTTTTTGAAGGGTATAAAATAGATTTTGTAACATCATTATTTATATATATAGATAAAGAGTGAAGTTCGGGCATCCAATGACTAGGGTTGCTAATTAGCAAGCCAGTTCGTGAGCATTTAAGGTTCGGCTCAGCTTGACTCGACTCGAAACTCGATATTTAAATGTTCGAGCTTGAATTCGACTCAAACTTGAATCTTATGAGCTGAACTTGAGCAAGGTCATATTCGATTCGACTCGACTCGGTTATAATTCGAACTCAACTCGTTGCTCGACTCGATAAAATAATATAATAATATAGTTTTTATATTATATTATATTATATTATATTATATTATATATATATATATATATTATAACAAAGAATAAGCATAGTTGAGATAGTAAGTATTCAAATTAATAACCTCATGGTTGTGGGTTCAATCTATATTGATTGCATTCCCTTTTAAGGGACTTTTGACTTTTAATCGAGCCACTTTCAAGCTCACGAACGAGCAGAGTTCAAGCTCAGAAAAATTAAATAGTTTAAATATATTCGGGCACGAGTTGAGCTTGAACACATAAAAGATATTCGAGTCGAACTCAAACATGTATGTTCAAAATTCGTTCGATCTTGAGTCAAGTTCGAACGAGTTTTAAACTATTCGAGCCGAATTCAAATACAAGTTAAACTTGACTCGCTCACTCAATTAATACCCCCACAAATGACGAGGTTACCGTATAAACAAATCCCAAGCTTTAGGCAGTTGGGCTGATTCCCAATTGAACGATAAAAGCCCAAACATGTGGATTTGTAGTGTAGCCTTGACGATAGCCCATAGATGCTCTGTACTCCAGCCTCCATATCTGATTTCAGCAAACGCGGACATATGATGTACAGAGAAGCTGATAAATAACTTTTTAGTAAGGCCTATATATCTAAAATCATTCTCCACCTTATCCTCCTATATAAAACACATATTTTTATTTTTTTAAAAATATCATATACAAATCACACACACTCTCTCAGTTATTATTGATTTCTTTAATAACTATTGACATAAAAATTAAAATGCTATTCTCATTTAGAAGACGACTAAACAAAGATTATATTATATAAAAAAGGTTCCACGATTGAGGTTGTGTGTGAAAATTTTAAATTATTACTTTAATGCTTAATTTTGTAAATATTACTAATATTATAATTTTATGATTTTTGTGGGCTTCCCTGCATCTGGTCCCCACCGACCACCACAGCCTTTTATAAAATAAATAAATATTAAGTTTCCAGTTCATTCCATGGCGCATTATATCAAGACGAGGAGTGGGTTTTGGGTCCGCCCGGGAGCGTCGGCCACATCCTGTCTCCCATTGGGCAATATCACTTAGCAACTCCACCCCCACCACCACCGCCATGTCCTTTCGCCGTTTCTATGAGTCATGGCTCCAAAGCCACCGCCGCCACGTACACCACCTCCACCGCCACCTCTCCAACCCCATCCCCCACGCCCTCCAACCCCTCATCGACTCCATGATCGCCTACTACCAGTCCTACTTCGACGCCAAACTCCGCCACCCCCACCTCCACGCCGGCGACTGGGCCACACCTCTCGAGGCCGCCTTCCAGTGGGTCGCCGGCTGGCGCCCCACTATCGCCTTCCACGTCTTCTACACCGAGCTCGGGGCCAAGTTCGACGCCCGCCTCGACGACATCCTCCGCGGCAGCCACCGAGGAGACCTCGGCGACGTATCGCCCGCGCAGCTCACCCTGATCGGAGCGCTGCAGGAGGAGACAGTCCGGCGGGAGAACTCCATATCGGTGGAGATGGGGCGATGGCAAGAGAGCATCGGCGACGCTTTGGTGGACCTGGAGGAGAAGGTGAAAGAGCTACAACTGATCAATGGTAAGGCCGACGAGCTTCGGATGACAACTCTGACGCTTTTGGTGGCCGCATTGAATCCAATACAGGCGGCTGAGTTCCTAGTTGCGGCGGCGGATCTACAGATTGGTATCCATGAATGGGGACGATCCATCAAACAGTGAGTAATATCCCAAATGATGATCATCCTACATATGATTGCAGTGCAGGGGGAACCACTGTTTGTCTTATCAATATATCAACTCTAATATGAATTTTAAGTAATTTTCAAGTAGAACAAAGTCTCCATAGTTGTTGTCACGACTAATTAAATATCCTTCTCCCCAATGTATAAAAACATTAGCATTATGATCTTAGCTTTAGTTAGCTTTTGTTTAGTGCTGTATATTGATGACGAGAGTTGGTGCAAGTCCATATTACTTTATTATTATTATTATATTGGAACTACAATGTGAGCTTACAACACGTTGGCCATGCATGAGACCTACGTGCTGCACTAATATATGGCAACGTGTTCTAGCTTTTAAACCATTCTCTTCCCCGTTCCCATCCTACATACGGGAGAGAGCTCAAATATGCCGCTATAGTTTACCATCAACAAACCTAAAAAGAAGTTACATTTTTCTTTCAAAACGTCCTAAGATCGTGAAATCATGACTCTATTTCATAGGCATCAAACATTCCCCAACTGATGCATGTCAATCCACGTCCAACTGTGGAAATCACCTCTTCTCATTTTCTGGTCTCTCGTCCGGCGAGGGGTGCGGGGATGGTGGTGATTGAGCCGTATGTCACGGACCTGCCGCCCAGCAGTACCGAGGGGGAGACGTGTTTGTTCACCGGGACTGTTTGAGAAAACTGAAATCCTACATCATTGATAAAAAAACAGTACTTATACATGATCCAAAAGATTAAAATAAAAACCGTATATGATCTTGAATTTTAAAAAAACAATAAATAGATACATAGTAATCTAGAAGTCTCTGCCTCTTACCTTTATTACAGTTTTGAGAACGGCCGCTTCCATAGCCTAGCTTGAAGATAAGAAAACAACAATTGACATCGCCTTCGGTTTCATGTAGCCGAAATGTTTTTTGTTAGTTTATATTCTAGAGTTTTCTAATTAACCTACAAAACAGGCAACAAACTAGGATAGGAAGGAGTTGTCCAAGCTAAGCTAAGTGACAAGCTCCTACTGTAAAAAGAGTTATATAATAGGAGAAATATATGGCAAACATATTCTCTTCTTTCCACTGCCGACGCCACTCTCTTGATAATTTTTTCTACGGAATTCAACAACAAAATTATATAACGTCGGTTCCAATGTCGTTTCATTGCTGATAATAATTAATATATGTAAATTTATATGAGAATTTTTTGTGCATTACCAGAGTTAGTCATGTAAGCATGATTTACGTTTCACCGACTTCTTCTTCATACTCCCTCTTCGCGAGGCACCAATACCTTCTTCCACCGGTGGATAGACCAGCTAGAACTGTAACAGCTGCAGCTCGAAGCCGCCGAGCTGGACGAGTCCATTTCTTCGACCCATACCAGTTCTACTACCAGGCCCTCTACGAGGAGCACTCCCTTCCGGCGGAGATCGACCCATACCAGTTCTTCGACCCGCCATGGCTGTCCTCTCTGGAAAAGATCTTCCTAAGGATCGTCGGGTGGAAGCCGGGAGTGACATTCCGCCTGATTACGGCCGAGCAGGTGGCGGCGATGGGGAGCTTGCGTCGGAGACGAGGCGGCGGAAGGAGAAGCTGGAGAAGGAGCAGGCGGCAGTGGAGCGGGAGGTCGGGAGAGGTTGAACGTGGAGCGGCGACCGGCGGACGTGGTGATGGAGTCGCTTGAGACGTCGACGGTGGAGCTGCTGGAGTCGGCCAACAGGCTAAGGGCGGCGAGGGTGAGGAAGGTGGCGGAGATGCTCTCGCCCGCGCAGACTGCCGAGTTCATGGCGGCGACGGCCGCGAGGTTGCACTTCGTCGTTAGAAATGAAGGGATATGAAGGGATGGGTAGCCCTCCATGAGAAATCACGAGTTGCTTAATATAGGCATCATATGGATACATTATTTATTATTTAAGCAATCTGAAAAAAGATTTTGATCAGATTCCATCGTGGATGATTGGACGATTGTATTAGAATTGGATTCGAATTGTTCAAAGTTCAACCAAAATTGATTCGAAATCAAACAAATTTTGAATATATATACTTCAAATCGATTCAAATATTTTTTATATTATTCGAATTCAACTCGAACTTAAATATATTTAAAATATTTAATTTTAAAATCAGCTCATTTAGGAGTTCGAAACTAATTTATTTGAAAACTCGAAACAAACTCCATCATTAGGTCGAAAATAACTTGATTTGGAGAAAAATATCCCGTTACAGAGATTAAAATTAAAAAAATTGTTTATCAACATATTTATATAAATTATTTCAATAATAAAAAATCTTTTTAAGTTATAATTATGTTTTACTTTTTTACAAAATACCCAAGACATCATTCAGTAGTAATATTTCCAAAAAAAAAACTTAGAATCATAAACCTAAAATTAAAATAAAATTATTAAAAATCTATATTTTATAACCATCGTCTGTGTTTAGACGGTCTATGTGAATAGATGGCATGACGTAAATATTAAGAGACGATGATAAAAATATCCGTCCAGTTAATATAGATGCATGGCCAGCAAAGCTTCTTTTTATTTTTTTACTCCAAAGCGGTGGCAAGGTTGAAGATAACTATAAGTTGGTCATGCAGGCATTTATTATGAACGCCAGTCAAAATTCAGTATCCGTCATGAAGTTTTACACTTTCGCCTAAGCAGAGAATCCATTACCATCGAATAAAACTTAGCTATTGACAATCATTTTTTGGGTCAGGTCTGCTATTTGTAAAGGACTCGACCTCCATATGGGCACAACTTGCAGGTTCATTCCATCAAATACAAAAATAAAAGACCACCCCAATGAGTATTAGCTAGACATAGCCTATGCATCCTTAGTTTAACACAAATATTACTATACGCTGCATCAAAATGCAGCGTATAGGCGGCATTTCTGATTTGGACCGTTGGATCAAAATCCAATGGTCCAAATCTTTCCTCTCTTTTTCCCTCCCACAATTTCTCCTGCAAGCCGCGTTCTCCCCTCCCCCACCCTTGCCCAATTCCGCCGCCCCCGCCCCCGCCCTCGCCCCCCCGGCCCTGCCCGGCCCTGCCTGCAGCCATGGTCCCCCACCACCCCATCGCGCAGTCGCGCGCCCCCCCACCCCCTGGCCGCCAGCTTCCGCTCGCAGCCGCATTTCCCCCTCACCCCGCCCCCCAGCCCGGTGCCGCGGCCCCCGCCCCTGTCCAAAGCCGTGGTCCCCCCGATCGTAGCCGCGTCCCCCCTCGCCCCTGCCCGAAGCGGCGGTCCCCTGCCACCCTCGCCTATAGCCGTGGCCCACCTCGCACCGCAGCCCAACCCCCTACTGCGCCCCCCTGCGGTCGGCCGGCCGGCAGTGAGGTGGTGCGGCAAACAGGGGGAAGAACAGGGGGGGTAGTTTCGTAATAAAAACTTGACTCGATCCCGACTCGAGTTAAATTTTTATTACGAAATAAATATTAAAAAGATAAAATAATTTCGTAATAAAAATATTACTCAATCCCAACTCGTGTTAATATTACGAAATAAATTTATTTAAAAAATAAAATATTTTTATAATAAAAACTTGACTCGATCCCGCGTAGGTGATGTCAGTAATGGTAATTTTGTAATAAAAACTTAACTTGCTCCCAACTCGAGTCAATATTAAAAAATTAATTTTAAAAATAAAATAAAATAATTTTATAATAAAACTTGACTCGTTCCCTACTCGAGTCAATATTATAAAATAAAATTTTAAAAAATATAAAAATAATTTCTTAATAAAAACTTGACTCGCTCCTGGCTCAATTCAATATAACAAAATAAATTTTTAAAAAATTTAAAAATAAAATACCATAAAATAAAAACATGACTCGAGTCAGAAACGAGATCGAGTCAAGTTTTTATTATAAAATAAATTTATTACAAAATTATTTTATATTTTTTGAAAATTTATTTAATAATATTAAGTAGAGTCAGGATCGATCACATGCGAGAGCAAGTCAAGTTTTTTATTTTATTATATTTTATTTTTAAAATTTATTTTATAAATTTGACTCGAGTCGTGAACGAGTCAAATTTTTATTACAAAATTACCATCGCTCTTTCCTTCCCCGTGTGTTTTGTATAAGAATATTAACTACAATCGAGATCGAGTCAATTTTTTTAATTTAATATTATAAGAATATTAACTACAATCTTCGGGGGCCAGGGGCGACCGGCTGGGGCGGGGTAGCGGCGAGGCGAGGGCAGGGGAGGCCGGCTGGGGCAGGGCTAGCGGACGGGGCAGCGGGGCGGGGGCGGGGGCAGGGGCTGCGGGTCAGGACTCACACATGATCGAGTCCCACACATGATCGAGTCAGGTTTTTATTATAAAATTATTTTATATTTTTTAAATTTATTTCATATTATTGACACGATCCCGACTCGAGTCAAGTTTTTATTACGAAATTATTTTTATAAAAATTTATTCAATAATATTAATTTGACTCCAGTTGAGATCGAGTCAAATTTTTTTATGAAATTATTTTATTTTCTTACATTTATTTTGTAATATTAACTCGAGTTCGATTGAGTAAAATTTTTATTATTAAAATACTCTCCCCTGTTTCTTCCTCATTTGTTTTGGCACGCCACCCCCCTGTCGGCGACGTTGCCGCCGCCAGCCCGCTGGCCAATAATGTCGCCGCCTCGGGGCTAAATGTGCCTGCTGGGAAATGTGTGGCGTTGGTCTCGTGTGGGACCGAATAAAGTTTTTATTACAAAAAATTATTTTTTTAAATTTATTTTGTAATATTGACTCGATCTCGTGCGAGATCGAATCAAGTTTTTATTATAAAATTTTTTTATTTTTTAAATTTATTTCGTAATATTAAGTACCGATGCAAATGAATGTTTTCTTTGACTTTTGAGCACTATCTAGTAGCGGGAAACAAATTTATCAATTCAACTTAAAAAATTCGACTCTTTATGATTGGCTGAGTGCAGATGAAAATTGTGATATTACTCGTCAAACCAAAGTTTTCCTTACCACTGTTTCTCACCCTGACGTGGCAAAGAGGACAGCATTTATCCCACCAGTACATTATCTGGCCTGCCGTTCGCGTTATTTTTCTGCCCTTTTTTGTTCGTTTTTTTAACCTTTTTGTGGTGTTCTATTCTCCTTCCACATTGTTTGCCAGTACAATATTTTTCTCATTTAGACCCAATTTCCTTGGTATATATCATAGAAGGGAGGCTGTATGATCTAGCCTGTCACTTTCTCCGTTGTTCTTGTGACTAAATTTATATTCTTCTTGTTGGACGATATTTTAATTAGATATCTAATATTTTGGGAGAATTTTAAATTAATTAATTTTTTTATATAACGTTCACCAAGAATGTCTTTTAATTATGAATGACATAATATATTAGGAGTCTTATTCGTATTTCTACAAATAAGACCCTTTTTAATAAACGACGTTAATTAACTTTTTCCAAAAAGCGACGTTGATACAAAGAGGGTGCGGGTGCTTGACTTTGGGAATTTAAGTTGTGGATCTGAACTCTTCTTTTGATCGTGGATAAAATTAACATGCGAGAATATTTTTAATATATTCTGGAGGAACGTATTTTTATCTATTTAATTAAAATTTTCAATTCCTATAAAATAGATGATAGTTTGTGAGACACAAGTGAAAATCACAAAACAAAATATATGCTTGCATTTTAAAATAACATTGAAAAAGAAAATACCAAATCCTAGCAAAGATAACATATTTCTGCCTGTGAACCAATTTTTTCCAAAGCATTGATTAGTATATGCTTGCAGGATTGAGGGGCCGGGTTTGGGGTTTGCAACATTTTCGAAAGGCCGATAACAACTATTAATGTTGAAGAGATGCAAGCACAGTAACCACTTGATTAGGGAATGAGCTACAAATTGTCAAATACATGTACAAACATGTATAATACACCCAACTAGAAATTGCTGATTGTAGCTTTGACTCAATGAGTTTTAACACTTCCCTTAATGTTAGATGAAAGTAAATATTTGCTATGGAAAACAAGTTATTTTGATATTTAATTACTTCAACTTGGCTTGCTTTTGTGTAAACAAGCGTGATGTGTCATGTGAAAAATATTACTTGCATCGCACTTCACTCTTATGCTCTTGTATTGAAAATTTTGGATACAATAAAAAGTTTTTTTAGTTAGGTTTTTTTTATATCTTTATCATGATTTTAAGATTCAAGACATCCAAATATAAGAAAAGTTTTGACCTCTAAATTTTATATTTATTTCATACAATTTTAAGATAACCAAATAAACCCTAACTGAAATCAGCCAAGTCATAATTGATCTAGCTTACAAAATCGTCCACATTATTTATAAATTCACTAAATTTGAGCAATCCGAACTTAAATAACAAAAGAGGTATTATTGGAGCTTGGGATAGGGTTTGTAGCTCTCCTCATTTGGGAGAATCCTTGGTCCGAGTAAAAGAGTTATGATAGGAATATAATCAAGAAGGCCTCAAGTAGACTTACAAAAATTTCCTACCAATAAAAAAAAAAACACCCCAACCAGCAAAACCTGTCAAAAACACATCTTCTTCCAACTGTCCCTCCTTCGCTCTACCGCTTGGATCCTCCATTTGCCGGCCGGCTTTCCTTCTGGACATCTTCCCGAATAGTGATCATAAGATCATGCTGAGTTGTGACATCCCCTATCTGTTAATCAAGCAGCCGTCGTTGCTAGTCTTGAAGCTGTTTACGAGCAGCTCCTCCCAGAGGTGGATGTGCATGTCAGTAGCAAGATGATCCGGAATGGGCAACCTTGGATGACTGGAGTGTAAAATTTACAGACAAAAGGTGCTTTTCTTTATAATTTACAATTTCAGGTACGATTTTGAATATTTACGATTTGAGGGGATGAGGTGATCAATAATCAATTAATGGCTTTTGCCCTCAAAAAATGAACGGATGGGCCAAGTTTGAATTTATATATATATATATATATAATGCCGTTAATTCTACATCCCAGTCAACATCCTATATATCAAGTAAGGGTCAAAAAACAGTGCACATAGAGACCAAACCTTTTCCGTTGTTTGTAATTTTAGAATGCGGTTGCCAACTCACCAGTGGACTCCTTGGATAGCGGATTTTGTGTCTGGTTGGTGGTGGGGGAAGGACAAGCTGAGTGGCCGGGGTCGCTGCCGGGCTTGGGAGGGCTCATTATCTGGAGAATGCAGGGGATGTGTACGGCTAATTTGGTGCGACCGGTCCATTTGCTTTGATCACTGAAAAGAAAAAGGGCTAGAGCGGGTGAAAGAAGATGCGGGACTGATGGTGGGGGTAATGGGTTGGGTTTTGTGACTCTTGTCAGCTGTGATCCGAAAGTGTTGGGTTTTGTGCTTTTGTCGGCTGTGATCCAAAATTGTTGCTTGCCAGTTGGCAAACACTGGAACTAATTATTAATCACGTGGGTGCACCCTGTGGCCCTCTGTGTCGACTCTTTTTCCTTACACCAAAAAGGATCCGAAGAAAAAAATAAAAAATTTATAAAATTTATAAATAGTATTTATAATAAAAATATTGGTCTTTCCACACCAAAAAAGGGGGGGGAAATTGAAGATATTTTATATCTTATTTTTATATTTTTATATTTATTTTTATACTATTTATATTTTTTTACGCCAACTAAACAGACATAAGAAACTTTGGATTTCATAATAATAATATCGGACCAACATCTGGCATTGTTTTGGTCTCGCGAACGGTGGAATGTAGCATTAATCAATCATGGATCTTGTCATTAATCGTACAAGATAAAAATGGCAAGCGAACAATATTTGCTTAGTGAGCGACTCTTTCACGTGTTAAGCACACACGCGCAAACAAAGTTCACCTTCACCATGCACAAACGTATTACCACATTGAAGGCCGAAGCCACCGGTATATTACTCTTATTAATAAAAGAAAATTTTGACATCTGATTAACTGTAAGAGTTTTAACTAATTAAAATATAACAAAAATAAAAAAATAAATTATTATAATTTATCTTTCATTCAATTAAAACCTATCTTTAAAACCAACTAAAATTTATATGTAAAATTAGATTATTATAATCTATCTCATTATTTAACAAGAATTTATTTATTAAATTAAAATTTATTTATAATATAATTGACACATGATACAAAATCTTACCTAGCATATATATTCAAACAAGCAAGTTCATCTTACACGTGATTTCCATTATTGAGAAACAGAACCAAGGAATTGAGGTTTTATCGCTTGATGGCATGCACATGTAGGGCGAAGCAAGTTAGCTCGTGAGTATTTGGTGTTCAGCCCTATTTGACTCTACTTGAAGCTCGACATTTAAATACTTGTGCTTGAAATTGACTCAAACTCAAATCCTTCGAGCCAAGTTTGAGCAAGGTAGTATTTGATTCAACTCGATTGGTTATAACTCAAACTTGACTTGAAATCAACTCATAACTTAACTCGAAGTCAATTCGATAAAATAATATAATAATATAGTCTATATTATATTATTATATATATTATATATATATATACTAATAAGTTTAATTATAACTAGTTATATTTATTTATATACAATATAATATAAAAGTAGTTAGATAGCTTAAATAGTAAGTATTCAAGTTAAAAACTTGGAGGTTCTGGGTTCAATTGTTGACTTTATTTTTTAAGTGCGTTACTTTCCACCTTACAATTGAGCCAATTTCGAGCTCATAAACGAGTTGAGTTCAAGCTCGTCAAAATTAAACAGTTTAAGTGTATTCGAGCTCAATCGAGCTCCAATAACATAAAAAATATTCGAGTCGAGCGCGAGCATGAATGCTCAAAACTCTTGATCTCGAGCCGAGTTTGAACGAACTTTGAACTATTCGAGCTGAGTTTGAACACAAATCAAACTTGACTCGCTCACTCGTTTAGCAGCCTTATGCACAAGAAGGCATGCACAACAAGGAAGAAAATATATTTTGCATATATTGACACAAAATAATATTGTGAAAACATTACTTGGTATATTAGAGTATGCACAAGAAGGCACGCACAACAAGGATATAATGATTACGTCAATAACACAATAGCAACGTAAGTTCAGAGTATATTAGAGTATGCCCATTCTTATTTTATTTTTAGTAAACCGTAGAATTAGATTAAGGTCATTTATCGTGCTAGGATGCGTTAGTTATTATTTATGGGTGGATTAGTATGCTTAGAACATGTCATTCGAGTTAGGATATTATTATTTTATTTTATAGTATTTTATTATATTATATTTTATATTTTTAAAATTTATTTATTATTATTTACTCGAGTCGGGACTGAGTCAGGCTTTATTTACAAAATTACTGCCACACCAAACCCCGGCCCTGTTCTGTCCCTATTTCTCCCCCCAACACCTCTCTATTGCCACTGCCCCATCATCATCGGTAGCACTGCTCCCGGCCTCTCTCCACTGGTGTCCTCACCGCTGACTAGCACCATTGTCGCAAGCCCTTCCTCCCTCCTCCACCTTCTTCCTTCTCCTACTCGATTCACCGCCGCCCACGCTTGCTCTATTCTTAGAGCACTATCGTTGCTCACTTGTCACCGCCACCTCCCTCTTCCCGACCAGCTCCTTCTCAAACCAAGTCATCCCTTTCCCCATTGCCTGCCATAGTTGGAGCCGTAGTTGTCGCCGATTTGAATCCGAATGAATGTGAGATGCTTATCATTTCTCAAATTTTCAAATTTTAATTTATTTTAATCATTATGCATATCTTTCATAATTTTTATTAATTTTTTATATTTTTGTTAATATGTTAATTTTAAAATTTTTTATAATTATTTGTTGATTAATAAATTTTTCATGTAGTTAAGAATCAATAATGATTAATGATAATTTAAATTAATTAAATACAAAATTAATTATGATACAGATGATGTTAGAAATTGTGTTAATTGGGTATTAGTATTAAATCTGTATCAATTAATTATTAGTGATTAGGAAGTTAATTCATAATAGAAATTGGATGTGGAATAGCATGATTAGGATTAGTAAACTTAATTAAGGGTAAAATATTATAAATAGGATAAATGAGCTAATTAATCATCATTAGGGCTACTAATCTAATTTAATGAGGATTGACGTAAAATGGTGATAAGTTTAAAAATTGTGACATAGTCACCTAGTTAAAAGTAATGACAAGAAGGTTTTAAATTGTAATTGTTAATTTAATTTATTGTTGATTGTTTGATATTGATGTTAGTAATTATGATATTCACACTTATATAATGATTCATATGCATCCATGCCATTCATGCATTATATAGCTAACATGAGCATTAGTGTTTAGCTTTGTTTGTGTAAGTGTGGAGTAGGAGATTGCCACCTAGGGTGTCATTTAGAGCTTTTAGTAAGTCCATTTAGGATTCACTCTCTGTTTTTTCATTATATTCTATCGTGATTTAATTTACTAATTGAAAGGCGAGTCAAGTGGTATTTTATTGGATCTCATTTAACTCGAGTCATTTAATCAATTCTTTTTCCGGATTAATAACCTTCAACGATGAGATCCCTCAAGTTTGATTTCGAATACAAAATCCACCTCAAACTGCCTTCGGGCTTATGATAATAAATCCTTTCTCATGCTAATATATAATTTTATTGAGTTTTTAGTGAGACGATAGATGGTGAAATTGACTCGCACGTACCATGAGCAGGTACACGTGCCAGTCACAGCGGGCTCTATATTAGTGAACGGGTTGTTCCAATCCCGAGGGATCCTAACAACTTCGCGTTTTGAGTTCTTCACACCCGGAGAAACATAGAAGTTTACGTGTATTATTTAGTATAGCATATATCCGAATATATGGTTCAAAGGGTACTAAAGGTTATTACCTGAGAGTATTTGGCCTTCTCATTTAGGGCTAAGAGATATATGAAGGAAATGAGAGGGCTTAGGATATACTAGTAGTCTCAAAGATCATAAAAGAAAATAAGAAAATCTCGATAGAGGCATCAACACACCGGTCAATTCAAGATACTATTGGGTCTACGACTCATTGGCTCCACAGTAGATGCCTTTATAAGAGTTAAGCAAAAGATATATATATATATGTTTTTCTTTAAAATGAGAGCCAGCTTTTATTTGTCAGCTTGTTATAGTTATTCTGGACCAATAACAATTGTTACTGACGATTTTTATTATTTATATATATATATATATAGGTAATGATTAGGAGTTAGATATATGAGCCTGGACAAAGGAGTAGTGATGGTTATGTGCACAATTATACGATTTTGATTTTGATTGTGATATATCATGATATGATATATGATAATGTATTGAAATGACTTCAAATTGTGGATAAGGTTGTGATAAATGTGAATGATGAAATCAGCAGATAGGTCAAGACTCAATTTATGAAAATGATATTATAGATATGGTAAACATATCAGAGATAATGAACAAAATAGTCGAAACCTAATTTATGATTATAAATGTGACAATATGACTTTTAATTCATGATTATAAATGAGGCAATATGACTTTGTTATGTTCTGAATTGAATATTTTCTTGTTGTGTGATGTTTAAATACATATTTATATATTGCTATTTTAACAAGTTGACTCCTTATTGCACTTTTAGGAGAAATTTTATCTGTTTGGTTTTAGAAATATTATCAATTTTATCGTGATTATTTTTTAATGCCAATTGGTTGTCATGCCATTCACTTGATATCATGTTATGATACCTTGCATCTCATACATATATAACAATAATTATTTTCCATCTTAAAATGTCTAGAGAGATCCATTCAAGTTAGCTGACTTAATCGGGTGCCTTTAATATTTTGGTTTAGTTCGCCAGTGAACGGATTTGGGGTGTAACATTCTCAAAAATAGCCATATTTACAAAATCATATAAAAATAGTTATTTTTAAAATTTACATATCAATCATAACCAAATTCTATCATTTTTTATAATGACAAAAATACCTATACAATTTATCTTTATTAATACCAAAATATATATTAGATAAAACTTATATTTTTTTACTAACTTTGTATATAAAAATAAAAAATTAATTGATAAATATTAAAAAGAATATAAAACTATATTATTGATGGGCTTAAAAAGGCAAAAATATTTTTATTGAATTTTGGACAATTAAAAAGAAAATTAAATTTTAGTCCATCAAAAATAAAAAATTTATATATATATATATATATATATATATATATTTAGATGCTCAAAATTTTAATTTGAAATTTTCACATTTTATTTAAAATTAAAACATTTGTTTTATCCAATATATGTTTATTATGAATATTTAAAAAAATGAAATGTCATTCATTATATAAATACATAAAATATGTTTGAGAAAATTTAAAGTTAGATTGAGGGTAACTATGCTAATAAAATAAATATTATGAGTAAAATATTCTTAAAATATATGAATTTGTTATATGTGAATTAAAATTTTAAGATATGACTATATTTAATATAAATTTAACATTTTAGTTATTTGTGATAGAAAATATTGAAACTTAGTTTTTACACTATTTTGCAAATAAAATATCCAAAACTGACCCAAACCGAACCAATTGGCAAGCTGATTTTTATAATTATTTTTTATTGTGTGCTGTTTAAGATTAGTAAATCAAGATGTAAATTTTTTAACAGGAAATCTTAGATGAGATGATAACCGGTGGGATTTTATAATACTTGTAATTGTAATGTGATTATTTCATGGGTTTAATTTGGGTAAGCAGAAAGTACCCGAACTCATATATATCAATCAGGGAAACAGTTCTCTATGACATGTATGCGAACGAGTTGAGTTTAAGTGCCAGTTTCCATATGAATCTATACGATTCGAGTTCCGGAGAACTCAAACTGAGCTCAAACAGGAACGAGTAGAATCGAGTTTTTGTGAGTCGAATTACTGAGTTGAGCTTTCTTCCTATCCAGCTTGAAAGAATTTTAGTTCCTGCCTGAAGCAACATTGGTGGAGACGTGCGTCTCCACTGTCGATTCCCCAATCATCGACGATAAAAATGTACGACAGCGTCACTCTTCGGCCGAGCTAAACGTGGCTCCACGCAAAACTATTTCGAAATTTTTTGGGCACAACCAAATATTTTGAACAGTAAGTTGTCGTATCCGCAGTGATCTAGGTAACCCGATTTAAGAAGCCAACGAATGTCCAGAGGTGGGAGACAGGAGAAAGTGGGAAAGGTTTTGGTGGTAATCCTCTGAAAAAAAATGATATCGTCCCTGTGTGTATTTCCACGAGATACACCAAACGTCCCTTCCTCCGTCTATATTAACATCACACTAGAGCACTCGCCTATTCCAAACCTTCCTTCTTCCTCATCACCTCCATCTCCTAGCTACAGTATGTTGGCCTTCGTCTTCCTCACCCCCATCATCACTCTCCTGCTCGCCCTCCTCATTAAAAACCAGATAAAATCGACCACCAAGCTCAAGAAGCTGCCATTACCGCCAGGCCCTTTAGCTCTTCCACTCCTGGGCAACCTCATGTGGATGAACAACTCCCCCTCCGACCTTGGCCCTGCCATAGACAAGCTCTCCGACCAGTATGGCCCCATCTTCACCATCCAGATCGGCCCCTCTCGTGTGGTCTTCATCTCCGACCGCCATCTCGCCCACGAGGTCCTCGTCGAGAAGGGTCTCAACTTCTCCGACCGTCCGCCGGCCGACGAGATCATGCCAGTCATCATCGCCAACAAGTACAGCATCAGTAACAGCAGCTACGGCCCATTTTGGCGCCTCTTCCGACGCAACCTCATCTCCCAAGTTCTCCACCCTTCTCGTCTCAAGCTCTTCTCCCCTGCTCGAGCTTCCGTCTTGAAGAGCCTTATTGAGAAGCTCAGGTCGGATGCTCAAGCTAGAGGCGGGAAGGAGATTGCGGTGTTGGAGAGGTTTAGGTATGCGGTCTTTTGTCTCTTCTTCTTCTTGTGTTTTGGGCAGGAGCCGAGTGAGGGGACAGTGAGGGAGATCAGAGAGGTGCAGCGGAAGCTCTTCATCGACTGGGAGAGGTACAATGTCTTCGCCTTCTCGCCCAACATTGCGAAGTGGGTTTTCAGTGAGAGATGGAAAGAGCTGCAGGACCTTTTCCGAAAAAGGGTTGAGATTCTAGTTCCATTGATAAAATCTAGACGTGAAAAGCAGATGAAAGCTTCGAAAGAGGATGATCATGTCAGAGAAGATGGTGGCTTTGCTTGTTATGTGGATTCGGTAATTGCTATTGAGCTGCCGCCGGAGCAGGGCGGCCGGAAGTTGACGGATGAGCAGATTGCCGGCTTTTGCTGGGAGTTTCTGACTGCCGGAATCGACTCTACGGCCATGCTACTACAAATAATCATGGCGAATCTTGTCAAACGCCAAGAAATACAAGGCAAATTGTATGAGGAGATCCAGAAGCAGGGGAAGGAGGAGCTGTTGGAGGAAGAGGATGCAGGTAACTTGAGGTACTTGAAAGCGATAGTAATGGAGACATTACGAAGGCATTCACTGCAGCACTTTGTCCTCCACCATGTGGCTAGGGAGGAGATGGAGATTGCCGGATACAGGATCCCAAAGGGTACGTTGGTGAACTTCGCAGCGTCGAGGATGGCCTTGGATGGGAAGGTGTGGGAGAATCCGATGGAGTTCTCGCCGGAGAGGTTTATGACGGCAGAGAGGGAAGGGGAGGTGGCGGACTTGACTGGTACGAGGGAGATTAAGCTGATGCCGTTCGGCGTCGGCCGTAGAATCTGCCCGGGGTTGGGCGTGACGACGATGCATCTGGAGTACTTTGTGGCCAATTTGGTGAAGGAGTTTGAGTGGAAGAAAGGCGGGAATGGGGACGTTGATATGTCGGAGAAGACGGAGTTCCTCATTGGCTTGAAGAACCCTCTCCAAGTTGTTCTCAGCCCTAGATACTAAGCGCAGTTGATAGCGTAGTTGATATCTGTGTTTACTGTTAAACGCATCAAAATTAGCACAGATCAATAAACAAAAAGTATGTAGTTGAAATTAAGTGGAGTACTATATCTGTGTGTGATTATTGTGTATGGTTTGAAAGGAAGGAGAAAAAGTTTATGGTTTGCTGATCAGACACGAAATATATAGCAGTTTATCTGCTTATATATAAATTGAGTATAAACGCAAGTTAAAACGGCACATCAATAGGTGTCAACAATGGTTTTTGTTTATGTACGAAAATAAAACATGTTGTGCAAGCGACTCTCGACACTAATCTTTATTTTCTTAAACAAGTATTATTAAGCGGTGTCTTCAATGTTCAATCTACTCTTTTACTAATAAAAGTGAAATCAAAAGTCACCTTCTGATGATAAGCAGGAGATTGTACAAAAATTAAATAAAAAACACCCAGTTTTCAATTCAATTTGCCACCAAATATTTGCTTATGTTTTTTTAAAATTTAGAGTTTAAGATTTATGATTTAAACATTAGGGTCATAGAGTATAGGTAAAGCATTATTTGAAGGATGTGTGACAATAGAAAAACTTTCCCCTTTTCAATAATATCGAAATTTTAACATTATTTTTGAAATTTTTGCAAAATTTTAAAAAAGGGAAGACAAGGGACGATGTGCAAGCATTTTTTCGAAAACAAAGGATGGTGTAAGTATAGGTGTCTGATTATTGTATGGTTTTTAAAAAATAGAACAAAAAAATATTTAGATTGTTTACAATATATATTTATGAGAAAATAGATGCTTTGGAAGAAATTTTTGTAGAAAAGTATAATAGACTTTTATTAGATTTCATCTTCTAATATTTTGCCCTTTGTTCACGACATCATTTTTTACCGCAACCAGAATATTCACGACAAACCTGCGCCATCTACATTTGCCTATCATTGGTAAACTTTCGTGCCAAGTGTGTCGGGCCTAAAATGTTCTCTAATCTCAATAAAAGCAATTCTGTTTGGCCTAAAATACTCTCTAATTTCAGCAAAGCTAATCCAGACAATTAGAAATAAAAATATATATATATATATAAGATTATTCACTTCAACTAACAAAACTATCACAAATATATTTAATGGATCGGTGATTTAGTTAAAGCTGAGTGGGCCTGACGTTCATATTAGCTGGAAGGCTTCCTAACAGATTATCACTCAAAAACTAAGAAAAATAATCACTTATATTCTTAGGATAACAAAGCTGGTTTATATATAAAATTACTCACTTATTGTTAACAAAGGGTAACATGAAAGCCAAAATAAACTTTACTAAATCAACTGATTTATATGTTATGACATCTTGTTATATTCACTCCAATTGCAAATGCACGCTGCACACAAGATAGCATAATTGTTCAAAAATCGATCAAAAGTGATTCAAAAGTAAAGATAAAATCTGAATCAACTTGTCAAGGACAATGCAGATCTCCTGCGAACAACTAGTTCTATCACTTCTGCCTGAGCTTCGCGCCTAGGACTCTTTCCAACTTGTTTGTAACCTGCTGGTTAGGAATGGCTTTCCCAGACTCGTATTCTTGAATAAATTGCTTCTTCCCATTAATTAACTGCAAGAAGTGGCCAAACCATTGATTTCCGATGCAACTTCTAAAAAACAAAGCACCCAAAATACCAGTAGCCTAAAAAATATGCATGATATTAAATAAAGCAAAAAACAAAAACCTGTGCAAGTTGAGCTTGAGTGAGTTTTTTGTCCATTCGGCCTTGCAAAATGTCTTTCTTCAGTTCTGGCGAGACCTTTTCATCTGTTAAATACAAAATTGCCTGAATTATGTATGGTTCACATTACAAAATTCAATTTAAATTCGAATGAAGCAAAATTAACATGGGTACCAAACAAGAGTCATGAGCCGGTGTAATTAACATAGGATGAAGAAGAGCATAAAAAACTGAACACTTATAAGGACAACCAAATTACTCCGTTTCCTCGTCAAGCTTCTTCGTATTCAAAGATGTAGTGCTCGAGGCAGGTCTGTTTAAATCAGCATTATCTGATTATTAAAATTCCTTTCACGTATGATTTGTAAAATATCCTAAAAAAACTAACAGGTGTACAAACGTAATAACTATTATTACACATAATACAACAATTAGATAAAGATTTATACATACTAATTTGATTACGGACATGCATCAAATTTAAAACTCTTAATGGTTCACAACTAACAACATGAAAGTGGAAAAAACAGAGAAAAATTGGAGGGATAGGAAAGAGTACGTTTCTTGATGGTTTCAATATGGGCACCGGCACGGCGTGGGACGTTGACGACCTTGTCGTTCTTTGCGGCGGCGCCGGTGGGGGGCTTCTACCTCCTCATCCCAGTCATGGGCAAATTGTCCTACGTCGATGTTGCTAATCCCGTGCACCGTCATCTCTGAATTCTGAGAGCCGATACGTTAATTTGCTGGATGAAAGCAAACAGCTAATTGGAGGCATCATGTATTTATAATTTTATCAAGGGAATTCAACCGACTTGGTGCAAGTCCAAGACTCCAAATTCAACCACGTCCTTCCTCTCCTACCACAAGTATACATTCCTATTCCTTCCTAATTACTTCAACCAAAAAAACGCCTTCCCTATCCGTTACTAATTTCCTACCACAATTATACATTCCAATTCCTTCGTAATTATATTACCTACGTAATTAGGCATAATAATAAAATATGTGGTTAACTCTTTGTCTTATGATAACTTAAAATATATGTTAACTATCTGAATTTAATTACGATTAGCAAATTAGCTAGACTTAATTAATGGGGGTGGTCTTTCTCATTGTTAAAACCCTAGTGGAGATAAGTATGATATGATACTTGTTCACTATATGGGCTCATGAATTGTGGGCTTTACCAGGCCCACCAGTCAAGGTACCAAAGTTACGGATAAATGGGGTATTATTACATGAAAAAACTGCTAGAGAAATTATGACAGGTTTTCATTTTTCGTGCTGGTGAAAGTTTTTTAACAGAATGGACAGGGCAGCCGTGAATTCAAATTTCCAAGTACGTAATGACTAATAACTTACATTTTATGAGCTCATGTTTTTTGGGTTTTTTGCCCCATTAAATCTCTTAAAGATTCTTGACGTGTATATTTTAATGTAAATGCACATATACATCTACAAATATATAATAATTTTCATCGCATGTGGTTCTTAGTTTTAGACAAGTGATTAGCAAATGTTTATATTTGTTTAGACAATTAAAATTGGTCCTATGATGTATTAATAATGGAAAGATATTTATTAAGTATATCCATTCTTCAAACTAGCTAAAGACCTGTGTGATGTGTGAGATATATTTGAAACTTATTAATAATATATATTAAGAATATACAAAATTAATTTAAAAAATATTATTATATTATTATATTTAAATAAAAAATGAATATTTATTTAATTTTAACAAAAAAATATAGTCGTATACAAATACCAAAAGTAATTTTAATTTTAATAAGTAAAATTTTTAATAACTAAATAGAATTTATTTTTTTACAGATTTTTAATTCAAATAAAATTATTTTCTAATTTTTTTAATAATAAATAACAATATTTTAATTTAGGTAAAATTATAGTCCAATGATTTCTTAATAATAAATAATAATAACTACAATTTTATATTAAGTAAGTATTGTGCGGCCCATAAAATTATTAATCAACGGTGAGAAATAAAGATTGAAATGCAATGAGAGTGAAAAAACACCCAACGCTTTAATGTAAGAGGGTTGATTCTTTAATACGTGTTCTATACTTAGACAATTGAGCAGAAATAGCCTTTTTAATTAAAATGCTTGTCACTTGGTTTATTAAAAGCTCTGGTCATACTTCACTTCCAATGCTGTTTGATTCTCCTCTTGCATGCAAAAGCATAGTTATAGCATATATATAAACTAAAGGTCATATGTGTTAAGAAAGCTAACCTGAAAATACCAAAGCATCACGCACGTAAAACTCTAAACTAGCCTATTATGTTCGCGCTTAAAGCTAGCTAAGGTTTTTGATGAACAGAATTCTTGTCAAACTGAGCTTTAATTTAGAAGAGGAGAATTTCTCGAAGTTGAGTTCATAAGGTTAATGCAACAAATTTACTTTTTGCTCCTATGTGCCACCAACACGAGATGGCTTAGACAAGGGAGAAGTACCAGTACAAGATGCAGATTCCTACAGATCAAGAAGCCCGGAAAGCATGGCATGTGAGACTGTGTACTTACTCTTTCATCCCACTCGACTTGATCTCTACTTCTCTCTGTGTATTGATCGCATCAACTGCCATTGTTCACGGCGTCACTTGTGCCGACGGCCTTCAAAATAAGAACTGTTTGTTGGAAAACACGAGTACTTGAGCTTAGTGAACCCACCAATAAACTCTAAACTACTAATTTGGACTCATGTTTTCAAAGATAGCTTCAGTTCCCCATGTGTGACGCTCTGTGACTTGACTGCTGGTTTGTATTCCCATCGATTATTTTCGATTAAATTAAGTTTTTCCTAGTGATTCTTGGTGGCGGGCGTGCATAATTTTTGAAGTTATTTACAGTGAGAATAGATAATTAATTTTACACACATATATATAGTGCTATTGTTCGTATATATGTCCACATAGATGCATAACATTCTGCAATTAGTAAATTTAATTCATAACCTCCTAGTATAAGGAAAGACAGTTCCAGTTGATTTTCGATAGTATTCTTGTTAAATAGGTTGGCGTCTTTCAACAAATTTCTTAATCTTGAGCACCCTTCTAGCGATCTTCATACGTCCAGCTAGTAAGTAGTAAGTGGTTCTTATTAATGTTTGGGCTGATCTGCTGATATTGTTAATCTCCTACAAGACCAGTGGCTACATAATTATATAATACTACTTTCGTAATTGGTGTACATAATATATATTCATCATATTCTGAATAAGGGTTTCTTTTGTTAATTTGTATAGAAAATTAGAAATCCTTTCCTATTTTGTTCAACAAGTCAACCTCGTGAATTATTTCTGAAAAAAATATCCTTTGAAGGGCTTTGTGTGAGAGATTTGTAAGAATTGTTAGCTGGTTTGGTGAGACAATATGACCATGCACCCTAACATATCTAATTTCATTATTAATTACTGGTACGTATGCCTGTCTTATGCTGTATAATATCACACATATAATACATCTCTACAATATGTATGTATATATATATATATATATATATATACATATATGAACGATATCATCTACATATCCTTTTTCCTACTGATTACCGCACAATGAAGAAAAAACAGCCTATCATTCATGAAATTCCAAGAAATTTGTCTTGCATGTACATCTACTTCCAATATCGACCACGATCTTTGATCAAATACCATAAGGTAACGTCGTCATCCATGAAAGAAATCATAATAATAATATAAGACCCACCCAATTCCTTGAAAGATTCTTGTGTAATGGCCATGCATTAATCTAATTGAATGTCAACTCCCATGCAGGCGACAAGACAAACTCTATACGTTATTCTAACTCACCACACCCCATTTTCCTTATCTCTAACTGAGTATTGTAATTGTTTACTCCTTCGAATATTTGTCCTCTTTGATCTTGAAATCTGAAAGGTTTGAAGATTGTCGGATCGTATATAGCGGTTACACATAGTATATACATTATATATGTGTATACAGCAGGTAGAGTAGTGTTCACAGACAAATTTTGGTCTCTGGCCTGCCAACCTAATATATATATCCTTAAAATGATTCCCCTTCTTTGACCTCTTCTTCTCCCAAGGAATTTAATACTAGGCCTTCCATATGAGAGGACAATTCACTCACATTCCATGGAGCATTCTCTATCATAGCTTTGGAAAGCAAATAGTTGGACATTATTAAATGAGCGAAGAGACAGCACCATGCATGGGATCACTTGCCAAAGCAATTTTCTTTAAATCTTTATTTGCTGCAACCAATTTTTAATTTGTTGATTAGCTATAGGTTCATTACTTGCGTGCGGTTTTTAGCTTTCGGTACGTTGTCTCATTTGCTCGGACTTGCTTTCTAAAGTAGAGAACCTCCTTGGTTTTGCGTTGTTCATGTAGAGATATAGGCTCTGCACGTACCTACATGTGGAGTTAGCTCTTGCTCTCCCATACAGTAAATATATGTGCATCCAAAAGCCAAAACAAGAAGTTTTTATGCTTGTTTTATGAATCGGCTGTAAATTGGTACTGGCACAAGTCTGGCAGTCGGAGCAAAAAATATCAAAGTTGGCAAGTTTGAATACCCTGATCAGGATCCTTTGAATCATATCTTGTTCAACAACAATATAATACATAAATTGAAGGCCCCAGGTCCAGTCCATTATCAAATACAATAGTATAATATAGTAAAGTATAATATATATACTGCAACAATAATATCAAATTATTATTATGAATCCGAAAGATCACACAGTTTATCTTTCAACAATGCAAATTAGTACAAGATAAAGCTGCTAATTAATTTGCCGTTTTAAAGACTGATATTGTCAAGCATGGTGTGCGTTGCGTTCCTTTGAAGGAAGTCTACGGCCAGCTGCAAATAAAAACTGGCCAGAAAATTGATTTTTTATAAAAAAAGAACGCTTAATTATTATTCACATTACACTAGATATATGGCAATTGGAGACATTTTGCAACACCAAATGAACATTTCATTCCATTATATCATTCGACTTAATATATCTGTGTGATATATATTAATTGTTGTCTTCAACTTCTTGTTATTCTCTAATAACAGATTTAAGAAAGTCGTCTGTATTGCATTTTCTCCGTATTACTATATATGCTCATACAAACCAGTCTTGATCAACAATAGCTAGCATAATCTTACGTTTAAATATTTATAATTAATTGGCTTCTTTTCTCAGGGTAATATGTAATTAGATACTGTTCATTGTGGTAAAGTCATCTGTTTTCTTATGTCATTCGGACATTAATGTTTTAATATCCATGCATGCAAAGTCACCAGTTTATTGGTATTAAAATGATATGTAAAAGGTCAATTACAAATTGCCAGGCAGCTGGAGACTAACAAACTCAATAAAACTAGCCATCAACTCCGTGGAATATCAGAAAATTTTTAATTTATAAAATACGATGCTATGAAGATCAGAAGCATATAATGGCAGGTAGTAGGTAATTTACAGAACAAATTGCAATGTTCATCCATGTGTTTTTCTTCTTTTTAGCATGTGTTTGACGGATGTACCACATCACTATGTCGACTGACCTGTCAAAACGTAGAATTTGACAGAACACGTTCAGCATTCAGATGCTACAGGTATCATATTATGTCCACACGAAAGCAATGGCCTAACAAAAGAAAAAGAAACGCTTGTCAATAGGAGTTGAACCAAATTGGTCCTATATTTTATATTAACAATATGCTAGCTATATCAATATTGATTTCTGAAGGGAAAGGCCAAATAATTTTATAAGTTTTCCAGATGGTTGAAAACTCCAACCTAATGCGAACGTAAACTTTAACTATGACAAGCTTCTAATATGCCCAGTTGGTTTCCATTGTTGAATCACTCATGGGCTGATGGGATATATTTCATTGCATGCATGCTGTAATATATTGATTCAATTATTGGTGCTCTTGGACCAAATGAACAATTACAAAACCTTTTTTTTCAAAAAACAATTATAAACATATTAGTTTACTTCATCACTAGTCAAGTCATTTGCAATGGCTAGAACGAGTCATAACTTCTTATCCCGAATCATTATGGCGGCTCCTGGCTACTTATCATCTGCACAAATCAATTCCGTGATTTTTTTAGGTGTGTAGCACCTTTTAATTTATACTTTTGATAAACGTTAATCCACGCCAAAGGAAATAAAAGCCACAGAGAATGAATGGCTGTCTGCAGAATATATGTGTTTATTTCTCCAACAAATGACGATATTGATAGGAAACAGCTAGCGTAGCACAGAGGAAGGAATCAAAAGTAGAACTGCTTGGGATAGGAAGAGATCAAATTAAAAAGCAGTACTGCTTGAATTATAATGTTTCTTTCTTTGATCTTTATTGCAAGTAGGCATCTTGTGCATGCATGTGGACATTCAAAAAATAATTTAAATATATATATATATAATTTCCCAGAATGTATCTTATGGCTAAGAATTTGTTGTAGCACTTCGATAACAAATTCCTGTGTAACATTTTTTTATTTGGTGTAAATCACTAGTGTTTAAAAAAATATTATATTAATTAACTTGGTCTCCTTCAATTAAAGTGATTTACACCCGTCAAGAAATTGGTACAGGAAATTTACTGTAACACTTTGGTATAATAAATCCTAAGTCTTATTTCTTGACTAAATGATGATAAGACTAGTCACCATCGGATGTCAACCCAATAAAGTTAATCACGGAAAGAAAGACAATAAAAAACTCACGAACATCACAAGCTCTACAACCTGTCAAAGAAGATTTAGACTGCTATTTTTATAATATATATATATATATATATATATATATATATGATATGATATGAACAAATTAGAAAGGAAGAAATTAGAAGAAAGGTAAGTCATTTAGTCACATGAGACACTGAAAGTTCACGAAACTGGTCCCCTTATTGGTATGAACCACGATCAATAATATGGAGTGAAATTTAGGTCTCAGATATTGGAGGACCATAATATAAGCCCATTAGTTTTTGATCGAGGAAACCCCGTGGAAATTCCTCAAAGAATACCGGTGGTTGAGACTTCAAATGCAAATCATGCGTGTACGTCATTTTCGCACACAGCTTGTTGGGTGCCATAGTCACGAACTCATGATAATAAAGTCATGGTAGGTACTTACTAGTTACTAACTGGCGTACCCACATACAAGAACTTACATTCATGCATGGTCAACTCATGTGTATGAACTAACTAATCATCCATTTAAATTGTATGGTCATATTTTTTTTCAAAAATGAAAAAATAACCCCCATTGTCCATCCTTCCCCATTGTAATCAAATGATCCTTATTAATTTCGGCTCATATATGAATGTCAATGCAAGTCAACATAATTAAATATTTATCCTTAACTCGATTCTTATACTATTTAAATTTAATCTCGTTTGATCCTCGTTCTTATACTATCTTTATGAATGTATGCATGCAGTTTAAACTTTCTTATAATTAAATTATATATTTATCTACGGTCCAAGCTAAAAGACTGCCTGGGAATGACGAAGGACAATTACTAGCTATAAGATCAATTCCAGAAACATAGTAATTCAAATAATATTAAGTTTCTCAACGATTGTCCTTTCCAATTAGAGTGAATAGCGGGCTTCATATAAAATAATATAATTCCGATTTGTTAATATAATATTATATATGGAGACGACCCACAGTCTTTAATGAGTTGCTGGCTTTTTCCGTTCACGGGCGTATACCTACATTAATTACACCATTTTTTAATAATAAGTTGAGGCAAATAATTAATTACATTTTTTTATTGAATTCTTCCCTTATTTTCAAAACGGTTGCTCTGCAGTCACCAAATTTGACCAATATCTTTCTTCACTCACTGTTAAAATGGAGTACTGGTCATTATATGTACGTCATCTAATATTTAATTTATTTTGAAATTAGAAGTTATAAATTCTCCAAAAGATCTAAGTTAATTATTATTGTAAAATTAATTAGCAACCACAAATAATAATTGTTATAACTACCATTAGATGTCTAAGATATATGATGGTCTAATTAGTTACCATCATTTGAATTTAATTCTTTGCTTATATTAAAAAAATCAGATAACAGCCCATATGAAATACTAATAGTTCAGTCCTTTCTTCAAATACCTGCATACAATGCCATAAGAAGCCCGTATATAGTGACATGAAATACTGTCATCACCATCCGCTTGAATCATAGTTCAAAAGCATGGACCGGGATTCGACTCGTTTGGCTATTAATTGGTGATTTAACTTATTCCAATTTCTAAGCTGATTCGACATCATTTACATTACTTGGTTTTTAAATGCAAAACACTGGAAGATACAATTAAAAAATGAGTTTATAATTCTACTTTTAGACTTGGTAGATATATGTCTATACTCTATATTAATAAGTACTTTAAATATTGATTAATTAGCTTATTAGCTATACATATAATGATGCTTGAACCACAATAATTACTTGACTTGAATGTCAATAGAATCGATCGATCATAGTGTCTAGTCAACACAAATTGGCCTATAGAATTTGTGTCCAAAAACCACAGAAGAGTTTATTTCAGAAATTTTTGGAAACAAAATGTATCAGTTATAAAACTACTACTCTACTAGGTGCATGCCTTTGTAAATTATAGGAATTGATTAAGGTATTTGAACCGGAGGTTTTTTTATAGTCGAACATGAATTAATGTCTAGAATTATAAGTTAATGAAAAAATTGATCAGTACCATCTAGCTATGTCACACCATCATCATAATCTTTTGTCACGCCCAGCTAGCTGGGTTGGATCGACAAGCAGCATATTGCAATATTGTATATGGCCAATTGATAACCTTAATTTTACACATCTAACACTCATGTTTCGACAAGCAGCATATTGTGCTGAGTACGATGCATACATATAAGATCACTTGAATAAATAGAGAATCAGGAGAAAGTGCAATGCAATGAAATTTGAGTCAGTGAGAGAAACGTCAAGCAGGAGGTGAGATCTGGAAACATGGCAAGGGCAGGGGAGGCGCCATCAATCGTCAGAGAGGGGTTTGACAACGAGACAACTTCTCTGTGCATTTCACAGAGGTGCATGGCCGGTCGAGGGACACAGCTCCTAGCCGCTCATGAGCATATAGCTGATCCCATCGCAGCCGCCGCGGCTTAGAATTGGCTTTCTATATATTTTCTCCCAGTCGATCAATTACTAGGCATGATATTCCCGAGGTGCACGGTTGATTAGAGATAAATTCTCATTTCAAAAATAATTTTTTTATTTTTTTATTATTAAATAATAAGATAGACAATAATTACATATATTTTAGAGATAAAATCTAATTTTATAAATGAATTCTCATTTTTATCTCATCTTAAATGATAATCACATAATAACTTTGAAATATATTCTAATTTTAACAATATATAATAATTCTCAATTTATTATTATTATTTTATCATATTTTGATTGACTAATTGTCATACTTTTAATATCATGCTAGTATTGAGTTCTTTATTAGTAAGAATAAAGTATACATTTAATAGTTAAGCTGCACATGTTGTAGGACAATCATCCAATATAATTTTCTTTTAAATATATATCTTAAATTTGAAAAAAATAAGAGTAATGCTATGTTAACATCTAAAACTTTCACCACTTTTCCCCAATTTGATTTTTATTGGTTCATTTAATTGGCCACTTAGATCATGCTTACATAACAACTCTTTTTAGACCAATCAAATTTAAAGTGAAGAAAAATAGGAAAAACTTTGGTGATGTACAAAAGATTTTCAAAAAAACTAATCATATGAATCCATCATGAATTAATGCTTTCAATTGGCATTGCTGAAGACTAATTTATCGTTTGTGTGGGCATCCTATGTGAAGTAACTAGTATACAATTATTAATCATAAACTTTTCTAGGTCTAATATTTAAAGAAAATTATTAATTTGTGACTATAACGACTCCACCTAAATGCAATTTAATGGTTTAAATTATTTATTTATAATGATTACTTTAGGATAAAGATCAATGATCTATCTTATTAATCTATTAAATCTCACACTAGTAAGATGTATAATTAATTTGAGGGATTTTACAATCCATCCACCTTACTAAATTTTATCTTTAAATTTTCTTTCTAAACTTATAAGCCTAGCTTGTTGAGAATAGTCATGCATTTAAAATAGATGAGTTATGCCCTTGATAAATACTAAAACTTGAACTACCAAAGTTACTAATTACTCATTTCAGATAAGATCTAAATCTTTTTATAGCCAACACCAGTAATTAATTTAACCCACCATCCAATATATATAGACGCCGAGTTTACTTTAATAAGTCAAACCCTATTCCAATAGGTAACAATGTAAGATTATTTTGGAGGACCCCATGGTGGCAAATTAATTAGATCTTTATAATAATTTTTACGATGATGCAATTTTAATTTTCCTATAGTAAGAACTCTATATGGTCGTTAAAGTTGTGTATTTTATCAGCACTCATTCCATCTTCTCATATTGTGTAAAATCTTGAATTTTTCTAAAACCCAACCCATGGGCTGGATATTGTAGAGTTGGCTTGGAAGGGAGTGATCAAGAGGTGAGGATTGCAGCTTGATAAGGTGGAAGTATGACATGCAGGAGATGAAGCAGCTTTTGAATTTTGTGGTTTGAAGGAATACCTAGGGAGAAGATGTTAGGTGGCTAGCGGTAAGGATATTAATTAAGTGAGCCAGCTCATAAGTATTTGGCGTTTGATTTGACTCGACTTGAAACTCAACAATTAAATGTTCAAGCTTAAACTCAAATTTGAATCTTATAAGTCGAAGTTTGAGCAAGGTAGTGCTGGACTTGACTAGACTCTATTATAATTTGAACTCGATTTGTAGCTCGACTCGAACTTGATTTAATAATATCATATAATAATATATATAATATTATTTATCTACTCAAAACACATTTAAAATAATAGATAAATCTTATTATTGACTATTAATATAAATTCTAAAAAATAATTTTACTACAATAAAAGAACAAAAACCAATTTTAATTAACATGAGTCTGCTCCTTAGAAAATCTCTACCACAATAATTTAATTATTTATCATGGTTTAATTAACTAAAATTGTGAGGTTAACAAATTATGCATGTTATGGCTTATACAAAAGGCCGTCCACCAAAAGCATGGATAAGATGCCAAAAGAATTACAGTTCATTACCAGGATATATATATAGATAAAGATTCTATACCAAAAAATGTCAAAAAGATTTAACAGGAACAAAAGTTTAAAATTGCATTGAAAAGAATTAAGCTTTTCTTTTAAAATTGAGTGGAAAAGAATTAAGCTTTAAAACAATCATTTACCGTCGTAGGATGTGTTAGCTAGTATTTTGGGTAGGTTGGTAGAGTTAGAACATGTTATTAGATGATTATTAGGTGTATTACATTTTATTATGTAATATTTTATTTATTATTTTTGGGTATTGAGTAGAGTCGGGAGCAAATCAAGTTTTATTTACAAAACTACCTTACATATGTGTTTCTCCCGAAGCACGCTTCTTCCTCTCCACCACCATTGTGGCCGACCGAATCTTTCCTCTCTGATCACTATCCCCAACCCATCGCCATCCTCCTCCGCTCAAACTGACCACCGTCAAGTCCTTTGTTTTTCTCTATTTGTTTGTGTGCGAGCAAGGCAATTCCCATGTCCCTCAATCTCTTTCTCTCTCTATTGAATTTAGGTGTCAATTTTCTTCTCCCAATTCGATACTTCTTGACCATGGAGAACTCCAAAGATCTGGTAACTTGGAAAGATCTCGGGATTGCCAAGAGGTTGGTGATGAAATTGATCCATCGGCATTTGAAAGTGATGAGGCCTATGTGAGGGCACTCCAAGAGGCAGAGGAGTGGGAAGTGGCTATTCGTTTAATGGCTCTTGCTAGAATATTGGGTTGTGAGTAGAGAATTTATTGCTTTAAGCTGTGTAGGGCTCTTGGTTTTTTGTTTTGCTGGTTTTTGCTTTTAATATGTTATCATTATGGGGCTATAAGTTGATTGTTGTTGGCTATTTGATGTAGGTCATACCGTGGCTAGGACTACATCGTATCTGCCTACCTTAAACAACAATGATTATGAAATTGTAATATTCAGAGAAGGTTTAGACTCAACTTATCCATAAAGTGTAGAAAAGTAAAGGAGTTAACCTAGCCCGGTACAAGATTGAGAAATTGAAAAAGAGAATATGATGAATGGATTGCCCCACACCGAAAAGTGCACTTGTGATATTGAGAGAGTGAGTTTGGATAAATTGGTATCCATGGATTAGACTCACGACATACGTGTACACATCTAGGAGAGGCCGCCCTTGAAGGCAAGGGTGCTCGGCATAACTCACGAGATAAGTTATTCAAGTTTGTGAATGAATATTATTGCATTATTTCTTTATTATTATATGACTTAGTAATTCAACAGTGACGTAATATTATACTCACAGTGGGCAGTTGCATACAGATGAATGAGGAGAGGATGAGATGATGTGCCAAACTAAAGTTGCACTTTATCATTTTGACCATTAGATTTCCCTCACTATTTTTGTGTCATGCATCAACATATGAGTAGGTCCTTAGGGTCTGGTTTATAATTTTTTCTTACACCATGCCTTATACTTTAAGCTATGTTACTATTAGCTAACACTCTGATAATTTTTTATATAGTATAATATTTTAACTAGCATAATTTATTTTGTTCTCCTTATTTATTTTTAATTATTTAATGATCATAATTTTAGGTTAATTGTAACGTCCCGGCCCAAAGTGCAACGTAATAGGCCTAAATCATTTCTTTAAAATGGTTAACCCAAGTTAAAGATTTATAGTCCATTCCCGCTTATAAATAGGATCTTCTCCCAGTAGGTATTAGATGTGAGACTAAGTTGGTGGATGTTACAATCCACCCACCTTAGGAAATTTCGTCCCAAAATGCATATCGTCCCCAAAATGCATATACTTGGCCCGTTGCTAGCCCCAGCCCACGACCTTTCTGGCCCGTGACCGGCAGCCTAGCCAACATCCCTAGTCTTTCCCACCATCTAACACAGAACCAGGTTACTTTGATACCATTTATAACAACCCGGCCCAAAGTGCAACGTAATGGGCCTAAGTAATTTCTTTAACTGGGTTAACCCAAGTTAAAGATCTAAAGTCCATTCCTACTTATAAACATGATCTTCTCCCAGATTAGATGTTAGACTAAGTTGAGGGATCTCACATTAATTATATTAGTTGATTGTTCTATTGCTCAATTTATTATTTTTTTTAAAGTGACAACTCTGCCGATTTGAGGCAACTCATTACATATTGTGTATACATATTAGTTCGTAAGATTCAAAATATAAATATAGTTTATTGGTCAAATTTACCTAATCTACCTTTTCTTTTAAAGTACAATAGTTTTCTAGCACCACCACCATTGTAGCTTTTAAACCAATAAATTATCTCAAAAAATAACCGAAAACATAATTCCTATAAGTACAAGAATATTTTTAACAAATAATATTCTATGATTATAAGATTTTTTAACTAGCCAAATTACAACCAAATCCATAATAAAATAATTTTAAAATATAATTAGTTATTTATGTTAACATTTACAATTATTTAATTTTTTTAAATATAGTAAACATTTATTTTTATTCATTTTTCAAAATAGTTAAAAATAATAAATTTATCTCAATATTTTTTCCAATAAATTGACTTATATAATCCTCGCATTTTATGTGCCCTCGTTTTAAACGGGAACATTAGCTAATTATATTAATGGAAAACAACTCCTAAAAGTAGTTAAGGAGGCTCACAATCAAACTCCGTATTCTATTTTGACATTGTGAATACCTAATTTTATTTCTTGAAGTTTTTAAAATAATGTGCATTGGAATTTGATTAGTCTTCATATTTTGGCTTTTAATGGAGATTTGGTCGACTTTGAAGGTAAATGAAACAAAATTTTTGTTCTAGGTCACTAATTATACATGCTCCCACTAAATAGAAACGAACTTCAAAATAAATATTTATATATATTATTTTTAGATTTGGTTCATGCCAGCTGGTTGTATATTTATGCATATTAACCACTAATCCGGTATTATGGGAGCCAATATAATACGTAAAAATATGAATATTTTGTAATTAAATCAATTATAATCTTAGAGAGTTTAATTTATATTGTATGTTCATATTTTGTAATTAAATCAATTATAATCTTATGGAGTTTAATTTATATTGTATGTTCATATTTTGTAATTAAATCAATTACAATCTTATAGAGTTTAATTTATATTGTATGGCCTATAGTCTCTAGCCTGCGCACAATTCGGTAACTTAAACATCCACAGTAAGATCAGAGTTTGCATGTACTAATTGGGATTAATATTAATTGCTGAAAAAATACTATAAAATTTTAATTTAGCCAGAACAAGAAGCCAGATAGCCAAGCTTTCGAAGCCAAAGTTGGAGAGCAGGAATTGAACAATTGACCATATATATCTCCGCTAAGTCATCTAGACTGCCAAGTGGGCAGTGGGAAGAAAAAATGTCTGCATCAACCGTTAAATCTTTCCAACTGTTGGCAAGACCTATTCGCGCTTCTCTCCAGTGTGCTCCTTACATCACTCTCCTCTATTATATCTTTTCCTCCCTAACAAAAATCAGTCAATGTGAGGAATACTTGTTCATGGCTACCCCATCTCTCCCATTATTCTAACTACTATTCCCTTATTTTCTGCTATCCTTGTTGACATCTCCTCCTCCTAATCCCTCCCCTCTGATCATCCCCCAGCTGCTATTCTAATCATTTTGCAGTGGAAGGTAAGAAAAACCCAGATCGAAATTGGCAGGGAGATGGTGGTCGAGAGCAGCAGTAGCATCAGCTCGGCGGGGGAGAAGAGATCACAGCCACCGGAGAGCACAGGCGGGGACAGCGACGACAGCGGTGAGCCGAGGAAGAAGAGGCAGCAGCACCTGCCGATATTTGATTTGAATGATGAGACAAATGGTAGTTTGGAGGAGGGTGTGGATGATGAGCAAGAGGAAAGCGAACCGGAGGTGGTGGAGGTGGAGCTAGGCGCCGCCGCCGGCGAGAGCTCGAGCAACACGAGCACCGCCGTCGGCGCCACCGGGGCCAGCCCCAACGTGAGACAGTACGTCCGATCTAAGATGCCGAGGCTGAGATGGACGCCGGATCTTCATCGCTCCTTTGTCCATGCTATTGAGAAGCTCGGTGGACAAGACAGTATGTCTTCCTCTTCAACAAAGCTCAAACAATCTGCTTTCCAAGTTGTGATGATACATATTTTTTGTTACTAGATTTTCATGTCCATGACTTACTAGCTTTTTAGTCAGCTTTTGTTTCATTCATAACTATTGGGTGGTCTTGTTGGGGGAGACTATAATTATGTACGCTCTCTCATTCATGACGTTGAAGATAGTTTGAGCTTATTCTTGGTTGTGTTAAAAAAAATTTTTATGTGAGTTGTTTGGTTGGTGCAGAAGCAACTCCTAAGCTACTTCTTCAGTTGATGGATGTGAAGGGCCTAAGCATCGCCCATGTCAAGAGTCATTTGCAGGTAAGAAGAAGGAAGATCTTTATATTAGGGTTTGTAGTTTATGCTTTCTTCATGATCAAGATTTGGTGCGAGTATCAGGTTTTTAAAATCTCTTATAACCACCATGATCTTCTTCTTCAATCAGATGTACAGAAGCAAGAAGCTTAACGATGCGGGGCAAGGTACATGACTTGTCTTTCGTTTTGTTCCTTCCAAATGATCTCATCAAACCAAGAAGATAGTCTTTTTGCACCCAAAAACATTTTGATATCCACAACTTTTATATTGAATTCAAGGCGCAAATTCCCAAAACTTTGTCCACATTATATATGGTTGTTGACTATGTCTCAATACGGCCCATTTTTGCTTTGGGGGAAAAAAATGACACATTTTAAAGTTGTTTGGGTGTGGTTAACGGTTAACCCATTTCCTCACTATACTAGTCCTATTTTCTCATGTATTTTTTTAAAAAATTTTTTTATTTATTTCAAGCAGAATGGCAAATGCATGGGTCTTATTCGGACATGTTCCTCCAGAGAGGCTCAAATATTTCTCACTTCAGAATGGACAGTGGTGGAACTTTGGGTAGAGGGATTGCTCACGAGTCTGCGGATCGTCTTTACAGCCTTTTGCAACGCCCCCTCTCCCAACAACCATTCGAATTTAGAGCCACCAATTTGAGGTTGGCCAACCAGTTCCCCTCCAATCATCTTTCATATTGCATAATCGGTTGTTTATGTAAGCAATATTTGGCATCGTCTATATTATATAATACCTTCATAAATCATCATTTCTGATTCCAATGACTATATGTTATAAATCGGCATCTAGATAGAGTTGCTGCTTTAATATATATATATAGTATATTAAAAAATCGATGCAAGAAAACAAAGTGTCAATTTGATCTATATATTTTTTTCCCATGAAAAGGGGATAATAAAATGAAATTTAACATTGTTGTCAATATGGTCTATATATGAACCTTTTTTTTTGAATGATTCAGTGACATAAATTTGATCATAAATAAATTTCACTATTCATTAATTTTATCTTTTGTTCTTGTAGGCAGCAAGAATGGGCGTTTAGGCGACGTTATAAGCCATGCAACGACGACCAAAGCCAGGCAAGAGGATATATCCATGACATGCTCTTCCGAGGGGATGGGAGGCCAGCTACTTCTCATTTGTTTGATGTTCGTGATGTGATGATCAATGCCCATGTTCATCCTCTCCACCACTATGAGCGCCTTGCAGAGGATCGGCCGTGGCCGCCTCCGGCATCGCCGCTGGCGATGCACGAAGTGATTGGAAGTCAAGCAAGGGAGAAGTTGATGAGCACAGTGAGCTATGAATGGACAGGGAGCAGTTCCCAACCTTTCACCAAGCAGATTTATGTCCCCTCTTCGAAGGCTACCATATCGAATAACAGTTTGCCCTTGAACAAACTTTACCATAACAGTCCATATGATTCTTCTATCCCAAGGGAAAGTGTTCTATCAGGGATTGGACGACTGCACTCTAGGGTTGAGGTAAGCATGCATTAATAAAGATGTTATTATTAATTTTAGTCAAATTTTTTAAAAAATATAGTTATATTTATGTAAAGATGTCATTTCACATTATCATTGAATATTGATTGGTTTTTTGTGTACCGATGAAACATTAACTCAATATGCAAAAAGTTTACTAGCCCTAAATGGTAAAGGTGCATCTTATAGGAAATAAGGAAATCGAACAATATTTACTCAAAAAACAAGAAAGAAATTTGTTCCTATATGAGGCCAAATGAAATGAAGGTTCGGCATCATTTTCACTACCATCTTATTCAATGTGACACTGAAGTTGTAGTGTAGCTCGTTGCATGAATTTTTGATTGGTAGGTTTTATTTTTTGCAGAATGAAATTAGACAAGCTACCAGTATGGCAGGAACCAACTTCGACAAGAGCCATATGAACATGGAGGAGATCAGATCAAAAAGGGAGATTAAGGAAAGGCTGCCTAACTTGCAACTTAGTTTAACGACCAATTTGGGAGAGTTAGGGGCCAATGAAAGGATTTTTAGAAAAGAAGTAATGGAAACTGAACTGTCACTCTCGTTGTCACCTTCCAAGGTGGGGCCAGAAGAACATATTGAAGGAAATGGGAAGAGGCCAGGAACTGAGTTTCAATTCTTACCAGCAAGTAGAAGTATTGAGGCCAGGAGAAGGCTTAGTACTTTAGATCTGACCATGTCGATTTGAGCATTGGAGTGAGATCTTTCAAGTACTTAGCTTGAAGGCCCCATACATTAAAAGTTGTAGTCATGTTTTCTGCTTAAACAGAAGGTTTAAATGCCAAAAGCATTTTATTTAAACAGCTAACCACATTATCTATGTAGTCATGCATGTTTTGTAACTAGGACATCCAATTTATGGCCGGATATGATTTTGAAGCTTAATTTCTTCCTAACTAAATCACTATTGTAGGAAAAATTAATCATTTAATTTGCAATGATTGGTTAATATATAGTTGATTTTTTTCTATGATTGAAAAACTGTCCATAAGACATCTATCAATATCTTATAATATATAAGAGAACAAATTTTGACAATGAGCTGCGTGCAAATATTGTTATTATGATTGGTGGAGTGAATATTGTGGCTGGGTGAAAACAGTATCGTGCCTTTTTTTATGTTAATTAGATATTATATTTTAACATAAAAAATCTCAAAATTATAGATCAAACGTAGGTAAATGGGAATTTTTTTTGTAGTGGATACTAATCCGGCCAATCTCGGAGAGTGGTATAGCACAAAACCCCGATTAATACGAGCACTGCCAGCCCAGTTGCTAGTGGGCCTTGGTCGACCACATACATAGATAACAGCCCACAAGCAAATATGACGGCCTCGTAACTTCTTTCGAGTATGCAGAGACGTGGTGTTTGAAGAGGTTTGAGAGCGGTCTAAGAAGAATAAGATTCATATTAATCTTTAATTGGGATTAGACTCATATTAATCTTTAATTTTATTTTAAGTAACTTGTAGTTTCAGAAATTTGTTATATAATTTTAGTATGGCCCTTATTAATCTAATTAAATAAAACTATTTCAATTATTTTAAACTAATTAAGTATTTGAATAGTTGTTAATATTAGATTTACTTTTTATTAGAAATTAACGTTCTCGGAAAAAATATTTTTAAATTGGTTAAATATATTATGAAAACTGAAAAATACATATAAAAGCATTTTTCACAATGTGTAGTTAAAGATAATAACAAATAAATTAGGATAAAGGTTCAAATTGGAACTTTTAATTATTATTAAATTAAAATAAACATTAAACATAATAATAAAATAAATAACAACATTACCCTTTTCTCGAGTTCTTTCTCGTTCTTTCTTTCAAAAAAAAAGGTCCACCTTCTCTCTGCCCTTTTCAGAAGCCAAAATTATAAGCTAAGAGCAAAAAAAATGATTGACTTGAACAAGCGATGTAACAGAAAGCATAATGGCTCGGTTGTACCCTCAACCATATTAAGTGCCTAGCTCCTAATCGCCTCATTTCTTTTTTAAAAAATCCACTTATTTTTCTTAAAAGTTGCAATTAAAATTTTTTATCATATTATTTTAATAATGAGTCTATAGAGTTTAATCTATGACTGAATATTTTGAAAAGTCGGGAACCTATTTATATATATGTAAGGCATTATCTATCTCACATAGATCACATGGAAAACTATTCTAACATTATTTATTTATTTATTTATTTATTTATTATTATTAAAGTTATTTTATTACTCTTTGATTTTCGTTGAATTGGGATAATGATTGCTCATTTGGTGCATCCCCCACATATGGTCCATTCTGCATGTAAATGATTATCTAATTTATCAATTTATCAATTATTCTAAATTAAATGGAACAAAAATAATGAAGAATTTATTAAAATGGTGAAAACTCGATTAATTTGATCAAACCAACTTTAAATATAAATGGTAGCAGTAAAAAGTTATATTGTAACTGATTTATCAATTTAACTAAATGTTAATTACTTATTTATTAATAAATAACTTGAAAACTCATTTCTACTTTAATATTGATCTTGAACTATTAATTGTTAAAGTATCACTGTGATGCATTTGTTTAATTTAGAATATTTATTTACTTATTTTTAATTTATAATTCTAGAACTTGAATGGTTGAAACATTTAATATTTCATGAGTGAGAAAGTATTTTAAATAACTTTAATTTTTAACCAACTTAACATTATTAGGTTTATGATCATATTTAAAAGTGGTGAAAATTTAACCATATATTACCCGTTTAAATGACAACACAATGGTTAAAACTTAGCTATGCTGGCATAACCATATAAACTTGCAAGTTAATGACTTAGTTATGGTAAAAAAATTTTAAATGCTAAATTTAAGGTGAATGGTATTGACCAAACCGAAACCGAGCCATTTACAACCACACCCATTTACTTTGAATTTACTTTTTTAATTATTATGTTACAATTGTCTTGGTGAGAATTGGAGTAATGCTTACACATTTGATATATCCACACTAATATTGTTGTCAACTGAGTTCAGGTGAATAAGGTTATGATACAATTCAAATTAAAAATATCGATTTAACTATATCACGTTTGGGTCTATAAGTTAGGGTTTTTATTAGTACCCGTTTTATGATAGATATGAATTCGAGTCTTAAAAGACTAAACTAGAAAACTATATAATTTTTGCTTTAAATTTGTTTTTCTTTATATAATATTATGAATATATATAATATATTTATCAAGGGTTTGGGTTCAGTTTGGATCTGAATTTTGCTAAATTAGATTTGAGTTGGATGAGTTTAAGTAAAGAAAAGTACTTATAATAATGTATATTTAGGTTTGGCTTTGGCTATTAAATACCACAATGAGGTCGCTCCAAAACGCAGACCATATCGGTCTATTGGTTACACTAATTTACACATACGCCATCTTCTTCCCCAGAGGCCTCCAGGTACACGTACGGAGCCTCATCGTCTTCAACGCCGAACCTAATCCCGAGACTCCTTCGTGTCGTGTCGTGTCGTGTCGTGTCGTGAGATATTTGGAAAAACTCTCCCAAACGTGCAAGGCCCAACTAAAATAACGTGCCCAACAATTCTAAAAGATTAGTATAAATATGTATTTTAATTTTCTCATAAAAAATATGTATATATATATATATACGGAGATATATAAATGGATTTTTTTTTTGAACTCCAGATGCTTATGAGTGTAATCTAGAGACTAGATTCCATAAATTTTGTAAGGCCAAAAATGTGAATCCGGTTCTACCCTAGGTAAAATATTCCAATTCTCAACCGAACCCAACGGATTTATACATAGATATAGATAGACAGATAGATCCTCTCTGTCAATTGACGCATTCCCGGCTCTTCTTCTTGATTCCATCAACTGCTCCAGCCACCATTCCTTTCCCCTTCTACCACTAAAATTCCCTTTTCTCACCTTTCCCAACGTCACTCCCTCCCATGGCTCCTCCCCTAGCCTTTTCTCTCCCTTTCCTCTTCCTTCTCCTCCTTCAATCCCCTCTCCTTCCCTCGCAACCTTTGACAGAACCAACCACCACGTACAGTTATTGGACTTTGACACGTCAAACGGTACCTCCTTACAGCCACAACAACAAGATAAGCATGACATACCCATCACCAGATACTTTCAAGTAACCAAACCCATCAAGCTCCCCAACACCAAGCCATGCTCCACCCTCGTCCTGCAGCACGAATTCGGCTTCACCTACGGCAAGCCGCCAGTCACCGCCCTCTACTCTCCTCCCACCCATTGCAGTTCGACATCGTTCTCCAAGGTTGTCCTGGAATGGACTGCCACCGCTGCTGGCCGGCAGTTCGATCGGATTTTCGGCGTTTGGCTGGGCGGGGTGGAGCTGCTCCGGTCATGCACCGCGGAGCCGAGGAAGACCGGGACGATATGGACGGTGGAGAAGGATATTACGAGGTACTCCTCCCTGCTCAAGTCCCCCCAGACTCTTGCTGTTTATCTTGCCAATATTGTTGATGATACTTATACTGGGGTTTACCACGTCAACCTTACTCTCCACTTCTATCCCGTTGTTGAGGATAATGTTTTGGGCAATGGGGACCTTGGTGTTGGAGATGGTGATCGTCATGCTGATTTGATTGTGCCCATCTCGAGGGACCTTAGTCTAGGTGATGCATTGTGGTTCTCTCTTCAGAATTCTAGTGATCACACTCAGGGGATGGAGTTTAGTGTTCCTAAGAATACTTATAGGGCAATGTTGGAGGTGTTTGTTTCGTTTCATTCTAGTGATGAGTTCTGGTATGGGAACGCTCCCAATGATTATATTTCTGCTAATAACTTGTCCATTCCTGGGAATGGCCCTTTTAGAGAAGTGGTTGTTAGCTTGGATGATGTTGTGGTTGGGGCAGTTTGGCCCTTCACTGTGATTTACACTGGTGGGGTTAATCCCTTGCTTTGGAGACCGATCACAGGGATTGGATCATATGACCTCCCCACTTATGAGATCGAAATAACGCCTTTCCTAGGCAAGATTTTGGATGGGAAGACGCATAAGTTTGGATTTTGTGTCACAAATGGCTTGAATGTTTGGTTTGTAGATGCCAACCTGCATCTTTGGTTGGATGATAAGAGTTCGAGAACTGAAGGCAAACTGATTGAATATAGAGCTGAACCAGCAAAGCAGTCGTCGAAGTCGAATTTTAAGAGCTTGGAAGGAACTTTCTTGACGAGAGCGAGTAGGTTCATTTCTTCGACGGGATGGGTAAAAACCTCTAAAGGAATAATCACAACTCATGCCTATCAAAGGTTTGCGTTCCAAAATAAGATGGAGTATAAGAATGATGGAAATTTACAGATTGTTAGGCAAACAATTGATGCTTATCACGGTGTAGATGTGAAGTTTCCATCAATGGTTATGCAATCAACACAACTCCATCAAAATTTTCAGCTATATTTGTTTTCTGATTATGAGGAACTAAGTAGTGACAGTTTTTCTGAGAATGACAATTTGTCATTGAGTTTCAACGAAGAAAGGTTTTCGGGAGGGCACTTTGGTTTGTCATATAGTTCTCTTTACAACTGCGAACATGGTCGAGGTTATATGAATGTCACACAGAGCAAGGTAACTGATGGATTGGGAAGTACCCGCCAAATTTACAGATACAACAGCAAAGACGATTGCTACCACAGGGATGTGAGTGTTCGTAACTACACAATTCTTCATGATAATTCGGGAACATTTTGTGGCAAGGGATCGTCAGAGAGCAGAGGGCTTCCTTTTACTGCAAGGCGCGTCTCTCTAGCTTCAGGTTTACATGTTCCAAATAGGAGAAATTGAAATGATAAAGTTAGCCCGGAACTATTTCTGAAAGCATGCTTTATGATTGATATATTCAAGTCTTATCTTCAATAACAGGAATTTATTTTATGGGTGCAGTCCATGAAAATTTATTCATGCAACATTGTTCTCATTCTAGTTGTATATGCTAGTAGTTGTTATGCTTCGAAAATTGTTTGGGTAAACCATTACTCCAGGGTTCTTGTTTGTGTTTCTTTGTTTTCATCTGTTCCTTATACATTACAAAATAAGGTTGTACTTTTTCATCCACAAATTCTCTGTTTTATAGCTTTAGAAGAAAAAAATATGTTATATTTATTTATTCACAAAGAGATCTCTGTTAGGAATTATCATTGGCGACTCTTTCCATCACTTCTAGAATCCATGCTGCAATTCAATTAACAGTTTATTGTGGCTGCTTCTTGTTTCCTAATGCACCTTTGTTGCAAGTTTGCTCCTTTGCTAAGACCTTTGGAAGTGTTGGTCTTATCTGTATAGTGGCTGCTGAGATCCTTGTTTTCTGCATTCCAGTACTGCCGCATACAGCCATCTTTTTAGTTCACCATGAAGCTGTTCTATTGTGCTTCTCATATGCTATATGTAGTCTTTATTCAGTATTCCCCCACTTAAGCATCCATTCTCTTCTGTCTTCCAAATCTTTTCTCTTGGTCTTTCATGGTTGAACACCGTTGATCTAGTTAAGATAATGTGTAACTGCTTTCTTATCTGACATGTATAGCTCATTTGAAAGTACAAGAAGGCAAGTAGGCAACTCAAAATCTGACCTGACTTGAGCAAAAACCAATCTGATTACAACTATATTGCCTGAGTTTCGCATGAAGCTCATGACTCTTTTGTCAGGAATTTGGATGGATGCAACTCTAACATTGCATAGCTTTTACTGTATTATCAGAATTTCTATTCAATCAGCCATCTGGAATTTCTCGCTCTTAGTCTTTGTATGTGCTTAACGTCAATAAAAGGTTCATAGTACGTACTATATGAGCATTTGTTTAATAGCGTGTGTCAATAGTTTTAGCCGAGGCATTCTTATACCATATATATATATTCATTGCCGGCGATTGGTTTACTTAGATTATTTGTACAACTATACTGGGAATTGGATGCAGAAAGGATAATGTTTGGCTGTGATTACCATTCTTTGCAATGGCCTATTGTTTTTCCTTTCTCATTTTTTGTGAACAATGAGAAAGGCACGTTACAGACTGAGCCATATAAGTATCATTTTTTTCTGAAGTGCTGCTGATTTATAGCATTTAGATTGGGAGGTGCTTTGTGTAACAAGGTTAATTTTCGGCATTTCATTGAGATTCAATTATTCATCCATCAATTGCAGTTTAATCCTAAAATTTTGTCGATCTGACAGCAGATGAGATGTTCAAAGGCCAGGGTTTTACCTGACACTGGTTGAATAAAATGGTTAGGAAGTTCAAATTCTGAAATATTACATAGACTCATTATCATTAAATCCACATCTGTTTTATTTTTTGCAATAGAAAGAAAAAGCTAGAAGAAGTTGTCCCTTAAACGTAAAAAATCTTGAACTCTAAAATCTTCGTGTGCCCTAAAAACCATTAGGAGCAGTAGTAAAGAAATAAAAAACAGAGGCGTGAATCTTGAAGAGGTTAAGGGATGTAATCCCATTGATCAAGCTTATAGTACAATCATCTAGTCTGCCAATTCCAAATATTCACTTCCCTTTAACCAAGGAATCACGGGCGCCATGCATCCTATAAATTTCCATTTTCACTTCAAAAGCTTGAATTCCTCATGAACAGGCACACCTTTTAGAAGAAAATTCAATGATTTTGGTTGATGAGTGGCTCAGACACGTGAGTGTTCGTTGTCTCATATGTTTTGGGTGGCTCTCCTCCTCTAAGCATTGGTTGTTTCCTCAAGTTATCCCATTTTCACAAGTCAATACCATCGAAGCTATACTATGAAACTTGTCTCTCCCTTCACTCAATCTTTATCATCATCACTCCTTTGAGTATCCGTCTTTTTGAGATTTCGCAGACTAGAGTCAGGATTCATCGAACCACCGTATACCAACTTTGCAATTACAACTTGCATTTTCTTTTTGCTTTGGAAAAAAAACAAACTTGCATTTTCTTCATTCTTTTAGCTGTATCAACCAGCTATTAATATCCAACGATAGAACTTACGATCCCATAACAAAATCAGCTAACCTTCAATCATCAATCACATAATCCCAAATCACTAGAAAACACTCAAACCAAACCAGAAGGTTCACAATATAATATATTGTCCCACACCCAGATATCTCCTAACCACTCTTAACAAAACTTCCTGCCACCAACGACAAGTGTGAACTGTCCAGTTGCACCGATAGACAGTTGTGGTTCAAGTTTACCAGTGAAGTCCCAGACCCCATCCATCAGTCACATGGAATACAAGCAGTTTTGGTACATATAATTGTTTCATTATTATTCGGAGGCTCACTGCTCTCTTGGGGCGAGGGGGGCGATCAAACTGTACCTAATGGCTGACAGTGCATCATATCAATCCAAGCAAAGAGGGGGGAAAATAAAAAAGAAAATTAAACATCTCTTTCTTTTCATGCTTTCTCTTCAATCTGCAAAAGGCACTAGTTTCCCCCTACCCTTTGCAGGCAAAGGGGAGGAAGTGATAGTAATCGCATCATATTCTTACCCATGTAATTGATAGCCTTTTTTTAGTTGATTCTTTCCTATATGAAAGTTGCCATAGATGGGGAACTCCACCTAAAGTCATATATACTCCTTACCTTCCTCTTTCCACTATTAGAGTGAAGAAGTGATCAACATGGGAGCCATGAAGGCAGCCATTAGAGGCTTCATCTCCTGCATTCTTCCATGTGGGTCTCTGGATGTGATCAGGATTGTGCACTGCAATGGCAAAGTGGAGGAGTTTAGTAGGAGCATCAGGGCAGGGGAGGTGATGAAATCTCATCCAAAGCATGTACTCAAGAGGTCATCCTTGTGTCCCTCGGAGGATGGCGTGGTACCAAGTATTGTCATCCTTCCTCCTGATGCTGAGCTCAAGAGGGGGAAGATCTACTTCCTCATGCCGGTTGCCTCACCACCGGCTAATAAAGCAAAGTTGTCTTCAACCAAGCGGAGGAAGAAGAGAGATCAGACTGAGAGGAGGACTCAGAAGAAGGAGAGGCAATCATCTATAGGCCAGGACATGAGCAAGCTTCTTGTATCTGATCAATACTTGTCTGAGATAATGTCAGAAAAGGTATCAACCCAGAGGGAGCAAAGAAGAGGAAGGGTTGGAGTGTGGAGGCCACATTTAGAGAGCATCACAGAAGCTTCAATCTGTGAAACATAAAGATAGTTAGCTTTTCATCTTAATTCTCATTTCTTGTTCTACTGTAGTGTTGTTTTTCTCTCTTTTTATTAGTTCATATAAGTTTCACATCTTTGTACTTATATCAGAAGAAGGAAATATGTTTGAAGTATATTTGCAGAATGTTGTAACTCCATCAAACTGAGTCTGATGGAGAAACAGTCCTGGAATATAATTTGGCAATGGAAATCAGTTCATGGTTGCCACTCTATATGAATCCTTCTGATTTTTTTATACACGACCAGTCTTAAAAATTATTTATGTGGGGAGGGGATGATATGTGATTAAACAAAGGGATATATCGTGTTGTGGAGGGGGTGGATGGGAGCTGTTGACAGCCTTTTGGATGTTCATACTATTTAATATGGTGTGTGGAAGGAGTTGCTATGATCAGTCCCCACTGTTTGCATCATTTCGTTTTTGAGTGGGAAGTGAGAAATACTTGTTTATAAGCTCTACTGGCAACTTTTCTGAGTTCATTGTACAAGAGTATACTGTCAATCTCTCAGACCATTTACTACAAAATGGTGAAATCCAAGTTGCCTTCCTTCTAACTGGTCAATCATAAAGGTTTTTCTAGGCTGAAAAAGGATTGTGAAAGAAAGATCTTCTTTGAACACACTGCAAGTCTATTTTAACTTTTGGATTCTTGGCATTTCTCAGATGTTTTCCTGGGAAATGAAAGTTCACATGATTTTGGTTAAATGGTGTAGCTTCCCAAGGGAATTTTTCTCAGTTAACCCTACCAACTTGCTAATATAACTAGGTTGAGGCATCGAAATGATGAACATGAAATAGGAGTTTTATGTGCATAAATCCACATTTATGTAAAAGTTTTTGCACCTGAGATTATACTCTACTATGTGTCATAGCAAGAGATCGCTGATCTTCCTTGTGCTTGTTGTGCTTTAAGAAGTTGGTTCCCACATACAATAATCTTTATGTTTCATGCTTTGCAAATTCCCATTTGAAGGGTGAAATTTCTTAACAATGCTCAATTTGATTAATCGTTTTAGCAATCTCTTTGGGGCCTTGAAACACGAGGAGATTTGCTCACTAGCAAAAGATGATCGGAGTCCGTGTCTTTCTTCAAACTTGGGACAATAATGAACGATCATTGGTGGAGTTATGACTCGCTCATCAACAAGAACACGAGGCTTACGACGGGAGCTTTCGTGGTTTGGAAAATATGAGAAACACAGAAATCTCTTTTAAGGAAACCAATTTGGGAATTGGTTCGTCGGCAAGTGTATTGGAATAAAATGGCCATCAGATTATATGAGAAGGTAGGAAGTTGGAGAAATAATTCCATCCAAATCTCCATACTTGGATTGGATGTTGATAAATCAAAGGTCCCAATAATGGGGTAGAGTACACTCTCTTTCACTTTCCATCACTGTCTGCAACTTTTGCCCTTTGATTTCTTGATGAGAGCATATCTGCCCAGATGTGATTAGTTTCCTTATTCCTTTCACCTTTAGAACATGAGGGAGTTCCCCACAAGGCGCAGCAAGTGGGAGGTTGCATTCAATTCGACTTTATCTCTAAGAATGTATGAAGCATCAGAAAAACAGCTAGGGAAAGTAGTGCAACCAAATTCCAAAATTCTACTGTAAGGAATCATGAAGGTACTTGCAATTTAGCTCTTGGAAAGGGACAACTCACCTGTTCTATGCTCCGAAATCTTTTCAATATGGATATTAAATTTATGTCTTTTGGGCTCTAAGCGTATGCATTCAAACCTCTATACATGATCATAAGTTGGAAGATAAATCTATAAAAAAATGTTTTTTGAATATATATGAGCTCGTTATGGATGTACTATAATAGATTTTCTGCTTAACCATATCTTTGATTCGGATTACTTCAATATACAGAAGAGACCCTTCTAATCTTAACTCCATAAGATGAAGATAGAAGTAAGCGAATAAGTACTTATCTCACCACTCAATCCACATGAAACTATCTTGACAAAATATAAACTAGCAAGAAATAATTAATTAATGGGTATGACCAGATCATAAAATTAGATGTAATATCTAACTCAACACACAATCTTAGAATTTTAAATATATGATTGATTTGGGCTTTCTTGGTTTATGTGTTGTCTTATGAACAAGACTTATCGACTGCAAGTTCAATCATTTTGCATGGGCTAAGAGGCTTATCTTCCGCCAAAAAAGTGGTAGCGGTACAAAAGATATGCAACTTTAGATGACTGTATCAAAGCACAAAATGTCTAATCCAGTGCGAGAGTATGGTTCTAATTGGAAAGCATATACCTACCTGATCAGTGATGAATACATATATAAAAGAAGTTGATAACATTAAGAAAATCAACAACCATATATTGCATATATATATATATATATATATATATATATATATATATATATATATATATTCAACGAGCTACTAATGGAACGAAAGACAGTAGGGTTATTAATTGAGCGAACCAACTCATGAGTATTTGGTATTTGGCTCAATTTGATTCGATTCGATTCGAAACTCGATATTTAAATGCTTAAGCTCAAACTAAAACTCGAATCCTACGAATCAAGTTTGAGCAAAGTAGTGTTATACTCAACTCGACTCGACTCGGTTAGAATTGAAAATCGACTCATAACTTAACTCGATAATATAATATAACAATATATATAATATTATTTACCTAATCAAAATATATTTAAAGTCACAGATAAATATTATTATTGACTATGTATTAAAGGAGGGTGGTAGTGGAGGTGTTTTATTTTTTTATCAAATTTGGGTCGTCATTATAATCGAACGATCTAAATTAAAATTTGAGATAGAAATATTATTTGCCCCCCGCTAAGATAATCTTTATATATATATATATATATATATATATATTAATAAGTTTAATCATAGCTAGTTATAGTTATTTATTTATAATAAAATAACAAAGTAGCCAATGTGCAAAAAAGAAACATAAACAAAACAAACTTTAATATAGCAAATCTTGACTTACCTTGTGAATAGCTTTAATCATGGAGGTATATAAATGAGCCCCTTGTTATGGAGAGAATAATTTTAATAATAATGATAAGGTAGACTTTTCCTTATCTAGTGCCTGCTTTGCACATTCAAAGTTTAAAAAAAAAACTTAAATCTATATTATTTTATTTTAAACAAATAATATCTTCAGCATCAATGCGGGAATATCTCAGTTGGGAAAGTGGGAATATCTTGAAGGCCGCATCTTCAATCCACTCTCACCACATTATTTAATATCATTTTTTGTTCGATATATGTACAAGAAAACTGAAATCATAATTGATATTTGGGCCTGGGCCCAAATTGCCTTTCTGCAACCCATATGCCTTATATTATTAATAATTTCTACCACCCTAAGAAAAAGAAAAAAGAAAATCATAAATTAGAGCTACTAATTGAGCGATCTAGCTCATGAACTACTTTCGACCTTATAATCAAGGTATTTTTGAGCTCCCAAACGAGATAGTTTCGAGTTCCTATAAAATTAAACAATTTAAGTGTATTCGAGCTCGAGTCAGGCTTGAACAATATAAAAAATATTCAAGTATATTTCGAGCATATACGGTCAAAATTTGTTCGATTTCAAGTCGAATTCGAACGAACTTTGAGCTATTTGAATTGAGTTTGAGCACAAATTGAGCTCGGCTCGCTTGCTCGTTTAGCAGCCCTAAACACCAGCCAGCTCGTGAGCTACTTTTAACCTTATAATCAAATTAGTTTTCGAACTTTTCAAAATTAAACAGTTTAAGTATATTCAAGCTCTAGTGGAGTTCGAATAACATAAAAAATATTCGAGTCGACTTCGAGCATATAATTTAAAGCTCGCTCAATCTCGAATTGAGTTCGAACAAACTTCGAACTAATCGAGTTGAGTTCGAACAAACTTCGAACTAATCGAGTTGAGTTCGAACAAACTTCGAACTAATCGAGTTGAGTTCGAACAAACTTCGAACTAATCGAGTTGAGTTCGAGCATAATCTAAACTCGGCTCGCTCACTAATTTAGCAGCCTTAAAATACATGTTGTGACCAACAACCGGTGATATGCTCCCAATACAGGTAATAAAGATACAAATCCCAGTGAAGGGCTAATAAAACCAATTTCTGAAGTGAATGAAAGAGATACCCTCTCTCTGCAAAAGCTATTGACTTTGATTTATGCCTGTTTCATTTCTTAATGATGCCGGAGAATACTTCAATATTAACATTATTGATTGGGATAGGTGTGTATGACTAAAATATTGTCTTCAAAGAGAAAACGATAACTCGCTCTACAAATGCCCTTTGTCTTTTCAAGTTTTCCTTTATCCAAGTTAGATACTGAACAAATTAAAATTATTTGGTATTTTTACTATATCACATATACCAGATTTGACTCTTATAATCTGATGTAATGCAATTGTTGCATTATAAATATTTACTTTAAATGTCAAAGAGAAGGTGTTTATGAATGATACGTGCTTAATTGTCGATTGACGTGATATGAATGTGCATTCGGATCAAATTAGTGCAAGTAACCAAATTAATACTCAAATCCATCCAAAACCATTTAAAACTGAATCAAAGCTCTCTTTCTTGCCCCTGACCATGGAACACTTATCTATCTACTCAATTATTTTAGCAAAATAAAAAGTGATGCACTACAAAAAAACTATCTTTCTCCACGGTTGAAAAACGTGGAAAACGGTCATTTTCACGGCCCAGAACGTGGAGGCGATACCGGAGTAAAGCGCCGCAGACAGATCTCTCCACGATTTTAATAAAACGTGGAGACCAGTCTCCACGGGCAGCCAGTTAAAATGACGTGGGGAGTCCTCTCCTAGTGGTATTGACCAATTAAAAGTTTTTTCTTTCAAAAACCACAAAAAAGGTGCAATGATTGTACAAAAGCTATAGACAAGTCTACACAACCAATCTTAATACTGTAATAAAACTCTATTAAAGCCGTAACAAAATTACATCAAATCCACAACTAAATTTATATTAAAAATCTTTAATTGGCAACAAAATGATAATGGCATCTCAGCAGTTTAACTCCAAAAAAAAAAATCAATCAAGATGTGCTTTGACTTTTCTTCATAGCATGACAACTCCCAAGCATTTGAAACAGGTATTCTGTCAGCGTCTTACATCAATTCTCTTCTAAACCTGATTAGACATAAAAATAAGAGTGGGTACGTATGGTTAAGCAGTGAATTCACAAACTGCTGTATAAACTATTGATTTCTAATTAATTCTAGTAATCATTAAAAAAATAGCCCCTAAAACAAACATATTTGATCACTTACAAAGACTAAAAAGCCTTAAGAAACTCCAAAGTTGGGTTCTCCACATTGAAGCATGATAGTTTTAAGATCATTCAAAAAACTGATAGTTCCTCAATGACAATTACTTCATGTTTGAAATGTAGCTTGATAAAAAATATCACAATTTGATACATTAATTATTTAAGGTTATGTGGGGTATTACACAAGAAAAAGAAACAGTATGATTAGGTTTGAATATTGACTATTAAATTAAGTCTAAACAAATGATAAAACCATTGATTCACAAAAGTTAGTCTAGCTTCCAAAAGATCTAGAACTTGATTTGCTTAAGCACATATATGCAAAAGGGTTTGTTTGAAACCGTCATTCCATATTGTGAAACAAAATAAAAACTAGTATACTCAACAAGAAACAGAAAATTTTGCATAGAAATACAAATAAAATTTGTTATACAAGAACTGGCAAGACCCAGATATCTCTGGTGTTAAAAAATGAACATTAAACAATATCATTTAGTTCATGCAATAGCTGAAGCCATAAGCTCCTATTTAATACCCAAGATCAAAAGATTGACAATAGATCAGTAGGATATGAACAACCATTCAAACTCATCACAGGTACATGAACAACCACATTTTTCCAAAAAAAAAAAAAAAGTAAAGCAGGAGAGAAGATGAGGAGCTAGATAGCATACTATTGTTGCATTCCCAAAACTTATGAACTCCATAATCAACGACCTGCAACCAGGAAAATTACATGAGCATTAGCCAAAACTAATTTTAAGAAACTTCCAAAAGAATTGGATTAAACAATCTAATATAAGATTTTCCATCTAGATGTTTTAGACAAAAACTTCTCTATAAACATGAACTCGATCATGGAAGACATTAAATAACTAAAAGATACCAAATTTTAAGCAAATTTGATGTAGCATAGGTTAGGAATTGGCTCGCTAACCTAACTAGGATGTTAATTAACTAGAGAGAACAGACCAGATATTCTAAAGAGTCATGGAAACCAACTTAGAATTCGAACTTTCCCTTTCATTCCTAGCAGTAAATGTCACTAAATGCAAACCAACTCAAGCCACGACTTCATTGAAAATCTGGACAGACCTCTAATACTCCGACCAGCATAATCATCTCGTAAACAAACTAAATACATGAATGCCAGCTTGGGATAAAAAAGCTCAATGTGATACTACCAGTAGATAGGAACCAAACCGTAATTTCTATTCAAAATGATTAAACCATGAGACAACAATCCAAGGAAGGTTGGGTGATGACTTGCTTGGGCTGGTCTATAACAAAAAAGGGCTAAACATTAGTCGAATAGTAGCAATTGAATAAACAAATCCATGAATGAATGACAAATGCTACCACAGAAGGGAAGAAACACTTATCTTGCTCAGTTCTCTTCAATGCAAACTTGAATTTCTGTGGACAGTTATTCCCAGCAATTGATGGCAGATGGCCAGCCTTCAAGGGTGGTCAAGACACAAGGTTTGACAGCAAAATATTCCTCCATTGCAGGTAGAAGACAGAGAAAGCATTTCATCCATTTCTGTAATCAACCAAAAGCCACCGTACATGGGTTCTTTCCCCCCATTATTTTGGCTTTAGCTACAGGGACAGTTTGACCGACCTAAGAACCATTTCCTTTAGCAGCAGCAGAGGATATGATATTCTATAAAAGCAAAGAACACAACGAAACTCCTCAGTCCTTGCATACTAAGATTCTTCTTATCCGTGCTGTCGTGGAAGTCTCAACTATCAAGGAAGTATGACTAAGATAGTTTATCCCTGCGAGAAGCATTAGCACCTCAGCTCAGTACGCATAGAAATACAGTCTACCTCTATTTAGCTCTACTGGCTTTCTTATACCTATACCAGGAACCCGAGCCTACTAGGAAGCCTTTTGCTCTTTTAGACAGTGTAATGCAATCTCAGATCTTCCTTCCTATGCCCCGAAACCAACCCTATATCTGTGTCCTGGCACTTCATAGAAGAAAGAGCTTCCTAAAATACTTAACTACGCTGGATTGACTCTGTAAGCTGGAGCCACACCACCAAACCAAGAGTGCTTGACTGGACGAAGTCTGCTAGAAGCTCATCCCGAGGTAGCTTCCTCATAGTGTAACTACCATACCATCAAAACAGCATGAACAGGATCAAATCTATCAACAGATCCATCATAGATAGCAACAAAACAACTCCAAAGAACATGTCTTACTGATGAAGCATTTGAGTTGAAGTCGAGCAGCCATTGATGTATGGCGAAGGGCGACGATGGAGGGCAGAGGTGGTGGCAGCGAATTGGGAGGCGGCGGAGGCGAGTTGTAGTAGTAGCTGGGCGGAGGTGGAGGCGGGAGTTGGGTGGTGGGGATGGTGATGAAGGCGGCGGAGAGGAGTAATGGTACGGCAGCGGCGGCGCATTGATGGTGATGGTGGTGGAGGAGAATGCGGCGAAAGCAGCGGGGGCCGGAGGTGGAGATGGCGGAGGTTGTGGTAGTGGTGAAGAAGGCGGCGGAGGTGGCGGCGGCAGATTCCATTCTCCACGGCAATCCAAATAGAAGAAAACGTGGATAAAGAGTCTCCTCTTCTCCACGACTTACTGCCAGACGGGGGTTAAACTCTGACTTTTTGTAGTGAGGAGAGTTGGCCAAGATCACCGGACATCAATTTGTTTAAAGTAATTTTACCCCCTCGTCATCGTTTGTTTTTGTATACTTTTAAGTTTAAAGTAATATATTCACATATTAAGAGAGTTACAAATTGAACATTAGTTAAAAATAAAATGCATTTAGCTCATCATAAAAAAAATCAAGCGTATTTCTACCATAATAATAATAAATTTTAATTATTATTATTTATTAATAAGAGCATAATAAATATGGATAGCATGACAGCTTGACTAATGTGCCGTATCACGTGAAATAGGAGTGATTTCTCAGTAATTTTTTTCATTCTTTAAAAGTTGTTTTTGAAATAATACTAATAAGAATAAAAAGGCGTGGACGATTTGTCGTATCATCCCCAAAATACCCCTTCCCCAACCCGTAGAGTCGGCCGGCGAAGAACCTGCCAACAATGCCCGACAACGACAACCCAAACCCGGCGCCGGCTCGCCCCCGAGCAGGCGCGCTGACCCCGTCCCCGCCTCGCCCGCGTGAACGTCGGCGCACGCGTCACGCCGGCGACCAAAGCCACGCACTACTGACGTCGCTGTCTCCCCCAACCCCCCCCCGCCCCCACAATACCCCTTCCCCCTTCCCTTCCCCAAACCCTAACGGCGTCTACCAGCGATGGACGGCGGCAGCAACGCTCCACCGCCGGCGGTCCGACGGCCGTCGTTCCCCTTCCGAGAGGACTGCTGGACGGAGGAGGAGACGGCGACGCTGATCGAGGCTTGGGGGGATCGCTTCCTCGACCTCAACCGCGGCAATCTCCGGCAGAAGCACTGGCAAGAGGTCGCCGACTCTGTCAACGTCCGGCATGCCGCCGGAAAGCGCCCCCGCCGGACTGACATCCAGTGCAAGAACCGGGTCGACACCATCAAGAAGAAGTACAAGCAGGAGAAGGCCCGCCTCGCCGCTGCCGGCGTCACCAAGTGGCGGTTCTTTGACCGCGTCGACGTCCTGATCGGCCCGTCCGGTTCGCCGGCGTCAGATAAGAAATCGGCGGCGGCGGCGTCGGTTTCGCCGCCGGTGGCGGTGCCGATACCCCCGCGGAAGGCGGCGGTGTTTCCGCAGGCGGTGGTGGGAAAGCCGAAGCGGTCGGCGGCGTCGCCGGTGGTGGGGGAGGCGTTCATGAGGAAGAGGTTTGGTGGGGGGTTGAACGGGGGATGGAGGTGGATTCCGACTCGTCGAGGTCGACCTCGGAGAGCAGGGGGAAGGAGGATGCGGCGGGGGAGGAGGGGGATGGGTTCCGGCAGCTGGCGCAGGCAATCGGGAGGTTCGCGGAGATCTACGAGAGGGTTGAGGAGGCGAAGCAGAAGCAGATGGTTGAGCTCGAGAAGCAGCGGATGGAGTTCGCCAAGGAGCTGGAGTACCAAAGGATGCAGCTTTTTGTCGATTCGCAGGTTAACATTGAGAAGATGAAGCGTGCCCGCCGTGCTTCTGGCGTGACTGGTGAGTTTCTTCGTCCTTTCTCCCTTTCCATGGTTGATTAAATGTATTTGCTTGCTATGTGCAAAGATTGTGCTTTGCATCATGTGATCGAATGGTAGTTGTTCTTCTTAAAAGACGGGGAAAGTAGAGGCTGTGGATCTGTTTCATGGTAATAGTTACATATGAGATTGGCATGTGGAACACTTGACAAGGAAATTATTGTTTCGATTTAATTTGCCTCACGAAGTGAACGATCTTCTGTTTCTAGCATGTGTGTCCAAAAGGGTTAACTTTTCAGCTACTATTTTTTTGCCTTTTGATTGTTATCTGTTTGAAATTTAATCAATCTAATTGGGGCATTGGTATATTATTGTTCTTATCCATGTTTTTGTCCGTATGGAAGATGGGATTCTAGGTGTATTTATTTGCATTCATGACCAGTTAGTTTATTTCACTGAACTTGAGATGTTCTCATCAATTTACTTGTAATTAGTGAAACCATCATCCTTATTTTCATGTTTTGCCAGGCATATTGACTAGAGAATTTCTTTTTATTTTTATTTTTTTTAATGTCTTATTCTTTTGTTATGCTATGCATGTGCAATGTCAATGGCAAAAGTTGAGTTTCTTTTGAGGGACAGAATATTGAAATTTTGTTAGCTCTATAGGACAGAGCTCCGGATTGAAAGTAGTTGGGGATTGAATAATTTTTATCACTAATTTCTTAGTGTTTCTGCTAATTGGAAACAAACCATGCTAGGCTTTTATGCTTACTACGTGTTTATTATTGCTCATTTCTTAGGATATTCACAACTATTGTTGACATTGTTGTGGTATTATTTTACCGAAATAAATACTATCCTGAAGCCCTATAAGATTTTAGGAAAAGCAATGTCTTTGTAACAATCTCTATGGGTTGTATACTTAATTTGGCAAGATTTATGGATTATTAATCAATCTTTTAGTCCCTTCTCACTAAGCTATATGTTTCAGGATAGAAATTTTGGTTTGGCCTGATTAGATTGGCACATACTCATCATTTAACTTAAACTGCAAAGGCGCCTTAGCTGTCTATCAATCAACCAGTCAATTTAAGGACGTGAAGTGTATATATGCTTACTGCTTTTGAATATTTCTATTTTGGCTTTAAGTAAGCCAGTGGTTGGTGCAATGTCTTGGGGTGATTCGTCATTCATATAGTAAATTAGCCTGTGCTTATTGCCTACAAAAGCTACTCACATATTGCCTTCTTTGAGTTGTCTCTCGTAGTAAAGATAAATAAACACATGAATCTAATGTCTAGAAGAATGTAAACAATCTAGTGTTGTTTGTGAAGGTCCTCTAAACGAGCAACTATTGTCCAACTAATTTACTTCTATCTCTTTTTAATGTTCACCAGTACAAAGTAAGAGATGTGTGTTTTAAGTAATGGAAACCTGAATTTCATAAAATGAGCTGGTGTAATAAAACTTGTGGAATGTCCCAATAATCGTAGTTAGATACCACAATTTTGTTTGAAATTTTGAATACACTTTGTTTTTCAGCCTTTTTGTTCGTTCTCAGAGGAATCGTGGCTATTGACAAATATTACTTAGTAAGTGATGAAATTTGTGTGAGCTTATGAACAAGTCTGTGATTGAAGCGTGTCTTACCTTAAGCAATCAATATGAGCAAGTTTGGATGTGATACTTAAACCCGGATGTTGTAACTTGGTTTGCTCTTGAATTTTGTTTTACTACGACACCCTGTAGTAAGCATATGGTAATTTATCATTATTGAAAATTATGTATTTGAAGAAGTCCTGCGGTTTCTTATAATTGTCCTGTTCATTTGTATCTCAGATAACTATTTGTAGCTGTCAGCTGGAAAAGTAAATTCTGAAGCTTGAAGAAGTTACTTTAACCATCAAACTTTAGTTCAACTCTTCGGCAGGGTTCCTTATTTAAGATTTGGGTGCTGCTTACTTCTATTAGGTGTATTTTATTAGGTTGCATATGACTCTTCGAGATATGTTGTACTTGGATCGATGCATACTCTGATCATTGTTTTTAAAACTATGCATACCTTCAATCCTATATGCCTCGATGGAGGGGTTTTACATGGGAGTTGTACCCAGAATTGATTGATAGCCCCCATATTGAGGTACTCTGTAGCGTGGATGTTTTGTGGGTTATGCGGGCAAGTTGCATAACCTAGACAAATACTGAATCAAGACCATGCGGTGTTGGATCTCTCCTACTCTGTATTATTGTGATCCCTTGCAATGGTTACTGCTAGATACATGAAGTAAGCATAAGAAAAGGTGGTGTTGTGTACGAAAAGAAGTTGCCTTGGGAAAAGAAATTGTTGTTTCGCAGTGTTCATGGAAGTCAAATAATGGGAGTTAACTGAGACCCCGAGGGCGATGATTCTCATTGAACTTGATTAGGTCTGGGATATAGATTGCAAATTGGTGCGCCACATTTTGGTCTCTCAAGCTCCTTATATAACCATAAGGTCCATAACAGCCTTGGACAAAAAACATTACAGCTTTTGTTGTTTGCTCGCCTATCGTGCGAAATTTTGGCTCTTCTACTCTCACAGTAAGAAATCAATCTGACTGAATTGGATGTTCCAATATACTGTTCCCCATGTTTACACTTTTTTAAACATAAACCTCATTTCTAATTCTAATGGTATTCATGTTTTTAATATATATTATTAATAAGTTTTAAACACTCCCGTGCCAATCTTTAGCTTGTTATTAATAAAATCTTGGGGGTGGCTAAATCCCTCAATTAGCATCCTTAATTAATTGATCAGCCAATGACCCGATTAGGGTCCGTTCGGGTCAGGCTAAATCCATGCCCGACCAATGACCCGTTTCCACGTAACCGTTGTGTCCTGTATGCATAATTGAGACAGCGGAGCTCCACCGCCGGCCGTCTCCCCCAACGCCGCCGCCGGCCACAACACGCCGGAGATCGAAGGCGCAGCTTGCTCTTTTCTCCAGCGCATCCGATGCGATAAGGTACCGTCTTTCCGCTCGTGATTTCCCATGCGCGATCAAAATGTCGTCTTTTTTGCCGAAAATTTGATGGAGTGAGATGTAGTGCAGTCTTTTTGTTTGGATCCGCTTTTATTGTGTTAATGTGGCATTTTTGTTTGGTATTGCAGATAGAGATGAGGCCACAATTTGCATTGTTTGGCGATTCCATCACTGAGCAATCATTTAGGCCTGGCGGTTGGGAGGCTGCTCTTGCTGATACCCATTCTTTTTTTAATGCTATTTTATGCTTAATACTTATGTGTATTTGTGGTTATTTCATTGGATAAAGAATGATGTTCCAATGTTTTATTTTTGTTTGTTAATGCAGGCTGATGTTGTTGTTCGTGGTTATGGTGGTTATAACACCAGGTGGGCATTGTTTATGTTGAATCACTCATTTCCATTAGCAAGAGTAATGATTGTTAATTCTTTTATGCTTTCTTTCTTTGTTCAATCAAATCAATTTGTCTGTCTATAATAAATTTTAATTGTCTACACGTGTAGCCTGCCCTTCTTATCTCCCCTAGTAGTCTACTTTTATGATGAAAAATTGCTTTTTTAGACGGCTAACCTTGGATAAATTTTTACGTAGTACTAACTTGGCCTCCATCATTACTAAACGTTCCTGCAAGAAAAACACACACGAAAGCACCTTCTTTTTGTATCAAATTCGACAGAGTTATATAACAGTTAACCAAATTAAGGGAGTGAGGTAAGTGCTTTATAGCGGATCAATAGCAAGCAAATAATGCCCTTCCATCGATCATTCTCTTGCAAGGAATGGTCACATTATGCATATTTATGCCTGAATACTTCTTGATGTCTTAAATTTTTTTCCTTTATGATGGTCTGCTAGAAAACATTTTTGTGAACTTTATTGTTGGTCTTCTTCGAAATTGACAATGACCATTGCTTATTTATTATTTTTATCATCATTTCATACTTTTAACCGATTGTTATTATTCTGACTGCGATTTTTTATCTCCTTTTGGGCAACTTTTATTACTAGGAGTCCACAACTGTTCCTGCTGCTGTCACCATATTCTTTGGTGCCAATGATGCTGCACTTTTGGGTAGAAAAAGTGAACACCAGCACGTACCTGTAGATGAGTACAAGGAAAGCCTTAAGAAAATTGTTACTTAATTGAAGGTTCATATCTGTTTTCACATTATGTTTCTTTCAATCATGTGTGCTAATCGACTAAATAATTTCTAGAGAAGCTTTGAAAAAGAAGTAGGTTTTAAAGAATCTTAGTAGATAATGGAAACAAATGGAACCTGAGACTAATTTGTTAATATAGATTAAGCATAAGAAAAGACAGGTGCATTGGGCATAAAACCATACCAGTGTAGAAGCATAGGTTTTTTTCCATCAATTCGAATGTTAAAACTATTATTGGTGATATAAAATCCATGTTGTTGAACCCAGCTACTTTGGATGAGGTTTAGGTGATGGTCATGACGATGAAGCATGCAGTAGGCAATTGTACGTTGAGGAAATTAGTAAATCAAGATCATGGATCCAACAATTCAATTTTTTAACCTTTGCACGTTTATATACTTCTATTTTCTCAGAAGAAGGAAAAGAAGTAGATCATACTTTAGGTTGTATGTTCATCAATTACTTTATCATCCAATTATCACCGTTTCATGAGGTTGGGTATAGAAACTTTGAAAAAGCAATTATTTTCTCCTCTAAGATAATTTATAGCATATTTAAAGTTATTTTTGTGTTATATTATATTTAACTTACATAGAGGCCACTGTCTTTCTGAGCATATTGTAATTGCCAGTTCTTATTTTCATTAACCTTTGTATTGTTGCTCCATTATCAAAATCATTATGTAAAGCCTACTTATGAAACTTTATTTTTAGATAAATTTTTTTATTTTTTCATTTACAGAATTGCTCTCCTAAAATTCTAATTGTTCTAATTTCTCCACCACGCATTGATGAAAGTGGACGCCAAGAATGTGCAATGTATTGTATTCTTAATGTCTGCACTTTTATAAGGCCATTTGAAGTGATAGAGAACGAGGATTTTTTTATTCGAATTTACTTTAAAATGTAGATCCTTATATAGCGATAAGGCAGCAAAGCTTCCTGAGAGGACCAACGAAATGGCGGGTGTTTATGCTAAAGCTTATGTTGAGGTTGCTCAAGAATTGGACATTTCCTTTATAAATTTGTGGTTTAAGATGCAGGAGACCTGTAGATGGCAGAAAATGTATTTGAGGTTAGTGGTGTATATGTATAACTTCTCTTCTTTCTTGAATAAACTATTTTTAAGAAACATAAACAATTTTGTGAAACAATTTATGGTCTCTAATTTAGCATATTGCACGACTTGATTTTGGTATGACTCAAAGTTTTGCCCGTTCCTTGGAGTTGTCATTTTCAGTGATGGATTACACCTAACGCGGGAAGGCAATGCTGTAGTATATGGTGAAGTTGCGAGAGTATTCAAGAAGGCCGGGCTTTCTGCATCAGATATGCCTTCTGATTTCCCCTCATCACTCAGAGATCGATCCTAGCAATCCAGAGGATGCATTCCGACGGCTGACGTCCTAAACACTTGCAAAGTCAAAACGTACCTCTATAAATTTCTTCTTGAAATTTGTGACTGCCATTTATTTACTATGTACTGTTGATTTACTCCAAGCTACGTGTGTTTATTGGATCGTATTATTGATTTATGATTTGACATAGGAGCTGAGAAAGATGAATTTCACGTTCTTACCACAATTCAGAAACCAAATTCCTGTGATTAGCAATTCCTCTGATCTGTTTGCCTTGATTTATCAATTGTGTTCTAGATACAGCAGTAGAGTAAATTCTATTTTGAAGTTTACTTGCCGTTGTGTTCATTACGCACATACCAACTACCATAGAAAGCTTTTTACATTCTGTCATTTAATGGGTAGTTTTGCATTTGCGGAATCTATAGTCATAAAGTTTTGCTTATTGCTGAAATATTTGTATTACAAAGTGGAAATTGAATGAGCGTCGAAAGTAGACGTGATTGGTTGCTAGGTAAACCGAAATATTCATTCAAGTAAAGGCCATTGCAGAATCTGACGAGGGAATGGACAGTGAAAAAGATGAGCGAAGAATATTTCAACTGCAATGAAATCGGTAGTTCTTATCGATTTGGTCGGATCTTCTCCATAAACTAAGAACTACAAAAGCATCCAATTGCTGTGAGTATCTGTAATTTATCCTTAAGAGAAGCTTCTAGGTCTTTAAAAGCATGTATGAAGGGAATTTAGACAAGGCAAACAAGCATTCCCATGGAGGAATCCTACTGTGAATAGTTCTGCGTGAGCCCTATTTGAGACGCATTTCTAGTAGTACCCAAGTAAGAATGCCAAGGCAAAGGAACCCTCGACAATATTGACCACCCAGAAATTCTCGGCTATAATGATTTTAACAAAGTATGACAAAAGAATCAAACATATGTTTTTTGTTTTCCCAAGCAAAGAATCAAACATATGTTGCAACCAAGTTTTGTTTGCCCAGCCGTCTCTTGAAGGGTTTCCTTTCCATCCTTTAGACTCTGTCAAAAAGAAGTAAAAGAGGAGGATAATGAAGCATATGCTACAATAGGTGACATCAAGACTTCCACCTGGTTCCTCCACTGGGGCTGCCTTTGTTCATCCATCGCAGCCGCGATTATAAGAGAATATCACGGTTACTTTTTATGAATATGAATTATTGGCATGGATGCTAAATCTTGTAGCTAATCTGCTTCCACTAGCATTCTTATTTTTTCCCTTTCTGCTGCATAGTTTGACTTGTTAGACTAGACTTCTAATTTATCATTCTGAGTGACATGTATCCGTAATTTGTCATTTTCACCCTATTCCCGCAACATCTTTGAGACAATTAGTGGCGATTGCAGGTGGGGGAAAATAATATTGTTTGCAAGAAAATTTATCATTAAATCAAATCTAATTTCTCCATATCACTCTCTAATCTCTAATTATAATATTGTTTGCAAGAAATTTATCATTAAATCAAATCTAATCTCTCCATGTCCCTCTCTAATCTCTAATTACCTTCTTAAAGATTCCGAAGTATCACATAATATCATTTATATATTAGCCAAGTGGGACTGGAAGATTAGATGCGGTCATGGAGTTGATCTGCTTCGAATATTTGCACAAGGACTTTCTCAACTAAACCCCAACACAGTTCTCTCTGCCAGCATTTTCAACGGGAAAGAAAGGGCAGATTCCCATCTTATAAATGAAATTACCCATTGGAGAAAAGCAGATTCCGGAGATGTATTGAAGTGCACTAGAAATAAAAACGCATTAAAGATGCAGATGATCATATACAAAGGCGGCTTACCCTTACAAATCCGCTCTATATATGTAAGTACTTGTCTCATGACCATCTTGATAAAACATAGTCTCTTCCTTGAGGCAACTTAGCTAGCCAAGTGTTGACATGGCCAGAGAAAGAGATCCATTGGTGATTGGGAGAGTGATAGGCGATGTTGTGGACCGTTTCAGAAAGAGTGTCTCTCTGAGAGTCATCCATGGAGGTAGAGAAGTCACTAGTGGTTGTCAACTAAAGCCCTCTGATGTGGTCAGGCCCCCAACTGTTCAAGTTGGAGGAGATGACCCCAGGTCCCTTTACACACTGGTCAGTGATCCACCCAACAGCCATATATGTTTTCATGTACACGTCCATAGTAGCGTAACAAGATTGATGAAGAAATTAAGAACTTCTAGATTGTGTCATAATTAGAATTAGCTTTCATAAATATATTATTTATAGTTGATTAGGAAGAAAATTGATTTTCAGGTGATGGTTGATCCAGATGCTCCAAACCCAAGTGATCCGAGCTACAGAGAATATCTTCACTGGTAATATACTGTATACCCTACAGTACTAAATGGTATAATTTCTATGAGAAGAAGTTGCTTATTTCTCAGAAACTAATCACCTTGTAACTTGCTAATGTGCATTTACGAATGGAAGGATGAAGCAGCCTTATTAGCCTATATTTCTTATGTCCATTGTATTGTCATAAGATTGTCGGTGTTTAAACAGCGTATGATCTCTTATTGTCCTGTTTATCTCTAGGTTGGTGGTCAACATTCCTGGGACAACAAGTGCCGACTTAGGTGAGTACATGATGGTTTTAGCACATGATATCGGACTAAGTAACGTAATAATTTAAAAATTAAAAATCATTAAGCTAAGGTTCGTCAACCTCAAATGCAGGAGTCTTTGTGCATTAAAATACTCATTTTTAAGTAGTTGATTGCCAATGTGTCGAATTAGATCCACACAATTGATTATAGTGGTATTTTTTTCGTGTTTTTATTAATTAAACACCATTTATCATGATGTGCTCATAGAAGAAATTAAAGAAGCTTAAAAGTATATATATATTGATGTTAGTCATGACTAAAAAATTCAGGGCTAGAGATCGTGAGCTATGAAGGACCAAGACCAGCAGTGGGGATCCATCGCCTGGTGTTTATACTGTTTCAACAGTGTGGAAGACTTAATTTATACCCACCTGGGTGGCGACCTCAATTCAACACCAAGGACTTTGCCGAGCTCTACAACCTTGGCCTTCCAGTCGCCGCTGTCTACTACAACTGCAAGAAGGAGGTGGTGGCCAGTGGAAGAAACCGGCAATAAACGATTGCTTCATGGTATCTCTATCATCTCCAAGATTATGATTCTCATAAAGTTGATTTGTATGGTAAATATAACAGTGCTTCACCAAAAAAATTCCTGCAAGTGATCAGGTGGTATGGTGCGAGGACTATTTCCACCATGTAATGGGATAATTGATCTGATCTGTGAATTGTAAGTATAAGATGAATTATCACATATTGGGTAAATCGATTGTTAATTAATAAACACAGAATATTGGTACATAAATAATTAATCATAGTCGTCAACGTATTGCGAGCATTGCAATTTGTCAAAGCAAATCTGGCCCTCTTTGGTTCCAACGCATGCATGATCTGGTTTTTGCTTTAGTTCATTAATATTTCGAAGCTAATCCGACGCATTCTTAGCAGAAGAGCGTGGGGGCTATCACCCAGACGTAAGACCAATAGTTTTGATTTTCTGTTGTTGAACTCATTATTAGGGCTGTTAAATGAACGAGTGAGCCGAGTTTAGCTTGTGTTCGAACCCAACTCGAATAGCTCGAAGTTCGTTCGAACTCGACTCAATATCTAATGAATTTTGAACATATATATGATCGAAATCGACTCGAACAATTTTCATATTGTTCAAGCTCGACTTGAACTCGAATACATTAAACTATTTAATTTTGATGAACTTAAAACTAACTCGTTTAATTTTGACGAACCCAAAACTAGCTCAAAACTCAACTCGTTTATGAGCTCAAAACTAGCTCGAAAGTAATTCACGATGGCTCACTTTAGCTAGTTTATCCTCAAAACTAGCTCACGATGGCTCGCTCAATTAAACCCAGGTCTAAATCTTGTACATGTATCTAATAAAAAATGATCATGCGATGAGTATGGATTGAACACATGACCTTTAGGTTATTACGAGCTCATGGTACTTTGTTATTTTATCATATATAAATAAATATAACTAGCTACAATTAAACTTATGAATATATATACATATATATTATCTTAGTCAGGGGTAGATAATATTTATATTTTAAACTGTAATCTAGATCATTTGATTACAATAACGACCCCGATTTAATAAATAAATAAATAAAATAAATAAAATAAAATACCCTCACCACCACCCTCCTTTAGTACATAGTTAATAATAATACTTATTTATGATTTTAAATGTATTTTGAATAAATAAATGATATTATATATATTATTATATTATATTATCGAATCGAGTTCGAGCTGAACTACGAATCAATTTTGAGTTGAGTTTGAGTTATAACCAAGTCGAACACTGTTTTGCTCAAGCTTAACTTGTAGGATTCGAGTTCAAGCTCGAGCATTTAAATGTCGAGTTTTGAATTGAGTCGAGCCAAGTTGAGTTAAACACCAAATACTTACGAGCTAGCTCGCTCAATTAGTAGCCCTACTCATTATAAATTTGAGGTGACACTAAACCTTGATCTCAAAAAGCTAATTTTTTAGTTTATTTTTTGTAATAAGTTAATAAACTAATGAATCATGCTATACCGACGTTATTCACCCATGTTCTGTTCTCCGCCCACACTATACAATAAAACTAGGTGTTAGTTATGATTTAGAAAATCTAACTTAAATAATTATATAAGGATGTAGATGGAGAAGTGGATGAACAAAGTCTGTATAATATTTTTGTAAACTAATTATCTGTGGGATTAACAACAAGAAACTCATTTGGATACCATCGACTAGTCCTTACTCTAAGGACTTGCCACCATAATTCAACAAATAATAAAATGATCTACTTATAGGTATAGCTTTGAAAAAAATACTGCATATAAATATGTCATTGTAGTTGGTTACCCTGATAGTGTTCTTAATTTGACATGCACTTACGAAGTTATAAGCTGGTTATTTAGACCATGCTCTATTCATGATAACCCTAATAATTAAGCCAAGTAATTAAAATTTGTTTGGTATCATTTAAGACGTCATATTTCAGTTAATTAATGTTTGAAGGTAAAAATATATATACATATATGCCATCATGATAAAATATCTCACATTTTGTGCGTATATAATACTTATTTTAAACTATTTTTTCATTCATCGCTGAGTTAGTTGGATGTACATCAAGCTGATTCCATTCTACAATCAAATATTAAACAGAAAAAAGAAAAAGAAAAATGGGGATGTGGTGAAGAGATCATGTTTGTGTGCATATATATTGGTGTATGTACGTGTCGGGTTGTGTGAGTGTTTAATTAGGTGCAGGGGCGCATGTTTTATTAAAAAAATTTATTAATATTGGAGCCAACCGAATCTAAGTCTCAAGTTATAAAATTATAAAATCAACCCAAAAACTTTACATATAATTAAAATGAAACAGATAAAAAAAGTCCATCTCTCAAATAAAAGAAAACAAATTCTACAATTAAACAGCAAACTTTGAGCCTGTCTTTTTGAGGGTCTTCAGCAAGAAAACTTTAAATATTCTTAGTCCAAACTGTTTTAAGCCAATGGACTTGTACATTTCCAAAGAGAGTGAAGAATTGATATAAAGTTGGATGCTATGGTCACAACTGGTTAGGCACCTCAGTCGTCAGGTATTTGGAAAAAACAGAATAATCTTTATGATATCATTAGTTAAAACAAAAATTATTTAACGAGCTATATAATGACCTTATATATATGGTATTAATCAAGTATAGTTCTTCTAGAATATCATGAGATCACCAATCAAATTCACTTAATATATATGTTGATATAGTTCACTTGGCCGCTCTTCACATGCAATGTATTCTTCTCTTTGAAAGCATATTAGATTATCGTCAATCCACGTATATTATCTAGAGCTTTAATAATGTTGAAAGATAACTTGGAAAAAAATAATATTGTTTAATTTAAAGATATAGTAAATCAACATGTATTGTTCCACCCAGCGATGGCTTCTCCACCCACTTGTCACTCAGAATAAAAATCTGAACCAAATTTTTCCTCTCTGGCGAATCAAATCTTTCAACATTTTGTTGTAATTGGCCAAAGATCTTAAGAGTTTGAGAATAGCTAGAATCTAATTCATATCATCATTTCAAAGCTTCTTAGAGGGCCAAAAAAAAAAACTTCACTTTCACTTGCAAGCGCAACGAGGAAGTAAACCTGCTGAGATAGGGTGATTCTTCCTAGCCAATATACAGTATTCCTCATTATGTTAAAAAAATGGATTCCTGGTTTTCTCTTTCTAGAGTAGTATTAAAAAACCATGAAAAAGATATGCCGGGGAAAGGACTCGTAGAACCTTTCCCTCCTCAACGTTACTACAAATTAAAATTACTCATCTTGTCCACAACCAAATGTATATTCACGTAGGTTTTTTATGAACGTTGATAAAAGATCTCCTGCATGAACATATTATGTTATTTATGTATATACTATCATTCAATAATATTTTTTATAGGTTTTCCTAATTAGGATGATCAGGTCAAATAATTCGCTAAATAAACAGACAGTAAACATAATCATTTGTATGATCGATGCTCTCTCGCTATAGCTCTTTCATGATACGTTAGTGTGAAGCCCACATACAGATCACCATGTCAAAACGATCGAGGATTGCATTTTGATCAGTTGGGAATTTCTTGTGTTCAAATTCGACTCAGCTTCTCGTCACCCTCAAGGGACCAAAGTGATCATGCATGTTCAGGAAAGATGAGACGTAAAGCATATATAAAGTTCTCTCAACGACATAATTTGTAACAGTCTATATATAAAGCATTTATAAAACATATATAATGCAATTTACTAATTTGCTACTACGAAATTAACATTAACAACAGTAAGGATCTTGTATATATAGAATTTACCAAGAGTCCTGAACTCATTCACAGTTGAGATAGTATTGGGCTACAACTTAAATCCGCAAAACCCAATACGTAAGATCAAATATCGTATGACTTTCAAAGTTAATCCCACATCCAGTAATTATTGGGTTAAGATCCAATTATATTAGTGAAAATAAAGTATAGATTTCAAACTTTTGATTACCTATTTTTGAAAAATAACTTAGTCCCATCAATTTATATTTGGACTAGGTCATTACAGATTGTATTAAAACCAACCTGATTTTATATTAAATTGATTGGTTTTAAGCTAGGTTGGTAGTTGTCACACTAACACGGAAATATGCTTGGTAGATTATTCACCACTCAGATAGCACCCTACCCGACTTGGTCGCGGGAATATTAGGAACAACCGCCAAACCCTAACTCTCGTCCGTCCCACGAGCTAAACCCTGTAACAGTAGTCATGGGTCGTATAAGAATTTCAAGAATTAAATTTCCTAAAATAATTAGATTATAAAAATTAAATTGGTTGGTTTTAATCTATGTTGTTAGTCATGGGTCGTATAAAAATTTCAAAAATTAAATTTCTTAAAATAGGTAGATTATAAGATTATAAAGTTAGTTCAACGTCGAATACCTATTAAAATAAAATCGGATACATTAACGAGAATAGGCTATGAATTATCAACATCAGTATTAACTTTTTTAAGTATATGACTTACACTTATTAATTTAGATTTAGACCGGCCATTACAAATACTCTATCAACGACTAGTTACCTGCAAGTGCATCAATGGAAGTATAATCTAGGCCAAGTAATACAATTATAAGTCAACCTAGTCATATGAGTTAATAAGTGTAAATTAATTAATTTCCTACCTGAAATATATGTTTGGATAAGAATTGACCGATACCTACACTTCACATGTTTAAGTCCATTTATCTTCAATAAGCAGTCGGGTGTAGCTAAAAATGTAAAGATTACTTTTATTCCACGTAGGCCTATATATTTGCTCAAAGTCTTAATGATGTTTGCTTTATAATAATGCGATTTTTCTGAATGTATAAATTATTTATTACGTGCTAAATAAGCCTACATACCTTTTTCTTAATGAAGTCGAAGATTCTAAAGAAAGCAGTTTGCTCCAAAAAGATCTGATTTTTAAGATGTAGTTTGTTGGCCTGATTGAGAGAGAAGAAATTATTTTTTGCGAAAAACAAAAAAATCGGCTGCCGGGACTTGAGCCGGGTCTGTCGGGCAAGGGAGTATCCTGACCAACAAGACGAAACGCACTATATGGTTAAATCATATTTTGATTTCTTTTACAATGTAAACTTTCAACAAAACTTCCCACTCCATACAAAAAAACTCCAAGCATCATGCTTTGATGCTGTTTGAACATGAATTATTCATGCATGAAAGCTTTAATAATAATTGAAAATTTTGTTGCAAACCCCTTCTAAAGGAATTACAAACAGAATGTATATTTGTCTTCATTGATTTGATCATTAACCAATAATACAACCATGGTTTCTTTCTGCTATCTCATCTCATGTACTATAGTATCATTGTTCTCCGGTGGTAATATGGTTCATATATCTACATTCTCTTTAAAAGCAGGTATGTTTTTTAATACGTTCTCGGTTATAACTTTTAAACCAATATTTTATCTCAAACAATAGCATCAAATATTCCAATTATAAGAAAATTTTTAACAAACCAGTCAAAAGACCCGCGATGCGCAGGTATATTTGAAGACTTTTTATAATATATATTAAGAATATATAAAATTAATTTTAAAATTATTGCAGATTATTTTTAAATAAAAATAATAAATATTTATTTGATTATAATTAAAAATATATATTAAAAGTTATTTAATTTTTAATAAGTAAAAATTTTAAATAATTAAATAGAATTTATTTTTTTGATATTTTTAATTCGAATAGAATCAAACTTTAAGTTTTTTTTAAACAAATAACAATATATAAATAAATAATTATATAAAATCTGTAAAGTCTAAATTAAGTATATATATTAAATAAAAATATTTAATTTGATAGTATAATTATAAATATAATAATTTTATTAATATTTTTAATATTCTTAATTTAGGTAGAATTATAATCTATCACTTAATAAGTAATAATAATAATAATAATAATAATAATAATAATAAAGAATTCAAGGTCTATAAAACTATTGTAAAATTAGAATAAACCAAAACGCAAAAATACTGAAACACAATAAAAAGGAAAAAAAATTCAACGCTTTCATGTAAAAGGGGTTGATAATACTTTGGTAACAACAAATTTTTTAACAAATAATATTATCCGCTTATAAGATCTTTTCAACCAAATTATGGACAAACTCATAATAAAATATTACTTTTATCATTACTATAAATTTAATAGAAGTAAACCACTTTCGGCCCCATTTACTTTTTTGTTAAACCTCTCCAATAAGTACAAACATGTACAACACTTTAATAACCTTTTAATCTATTTGGTGTGCTTGTTTGTATACAGTGCCTAAAAATTGCATAGAAATCTTGGTTAGAATTCTTTTTCGGGACAATCACCCTAAACATAGAAGTAGGGGGAAGAGCTAGCATTAGGAGTAAATATAGACCGTGGTAATCACTGTCCATGACAACAATGTATTTGGCCAAATAAGGGAAGCCTAATGTAGTAGCTTCAAATTGCAACGGTTTGATTAAAGTCACATTTTCCAATTGATGTAGCTTCTTATAATGATTCAAAATTTAATTTGATCGTATTTAGGTGCATTTAAAGTTGAATTAGGCGAACGTAGTCTACAAAAATTAGAAATTTTTTCTAATTAGGATTAGTTTTGCAACGATGACAAACTTAAGCTTAAAACAATTTTAAGAATCTACAATAAACAAAATTTTGACATAAAAAATAATGCTTAAATATCTACATCTACCCTTTTATGTTAAACGGTAGGGTTTTTTCGCTCCCATTGCATTTTAGTTTTTTCTTGTGTTACAGTTCATAGGCCCATTAATGCTCACCTAATTTAATAATAATATTATTATTATTTATTATTCAAAAAATATTGGAGCATAATTTTATCCAAATAATTTTTTTAATATTTATAATTTCTAATATATTTATAATTGGACTATTGAAAATAAATTTCTTATTTGATATACATATTATTATTATTATTATTATTATTATTAGGAAAGCGTTGGAACATAATTATACCTAAATTAGGAATTTTAAAATATTTATAAAATTCATAATTATAGTATTCTAATTAAATTTATTATTTAATATACATTCTTTATTTAATTTTTACAGGTTTAATTTATTTATTTGCATATTTTTATTTATTATTATGAGAAAAATTACAGTACAATTCTATATGAATTAAAAATATTTTAAAAAATAAATTTCATATAATTGTTAAAATTTTTACTTATTGAAATTAAAATTACTTTCGATATTTGTATGCAACTGTGTTTTTAGCTAAGTTAAATATATATACATTGTTTTTATTTAAAAATATATCAATATTTTTTAAATTAATTTTATACATTCTTGATATTATTATATTAATGTTTTGAATGTACCTCGTATATCGCATGGGTATGGTATTACATGTTGGCAAATTAATTAGCCATCGGTCCATAGGGTGAGCCTTGTGTAAATAAATTTTATGAAGATTAGAATTCTATTTTGAGGGTTTTTCTAATGCTTAGTTGTGAGAGTCACAACATAATTAATATTCCAAATGCAATGTTTATAAAGAATAGAAGAGTTGGGAATTACAATTATGGATGAAACATTTTTATGAGATGTGATTAGTGATTACTGAGTTGTCGATCTAATTTTGCTTTAAAGGTATACACCCTATAATTGATAAATTATGAATTATCATTTTATTACAACAAAGGAAAACATTTTAAATGCCGCATGTAAAATTTAAAAATAAAACGGGAAAAAATATAGGTGATATTAAGAAACAAGAGGAAAATTAGATTTTTAATAAGAAGAGAAGAAAAAATAGAAAAAAGAAATACTTTGTCATCATATTTAATATTGATGTAAAATTTTAAATGAATAAATAGTATAGTATGGTATAGTATAGTATATAGTATAGTATAGTATATATATGTGTGTATATATATATATAACATAAGACTACTTGGTTTCTGAGCATACTGCAATTGTCTCTTCTTATTTTTATTAGCTATTTGTGTGCTTTCTTAATTATCAAAATCATTATCTAAAATCCACTTATGAAACTTTATTTATATATTAATTTTATATATTTTCATCAATTTACAGAATGGCTTTTAAGAAATTATAATTGTTTGAATCATTCTACCACTCATTGACGAAAGTGGACGCCAAGAATATGCAAAGTAGATTATATTTGTATTTATATTTGTATTCTTAATGTTTGCACTTTGCTGAAGGCATTTGATGTGATAGAGAAACATGATTTTTTTATATTCAAAATTACTTGCTAGTATAGATCCATATATGGCGATAAGACCGAAAAGTTTGACGAGAGGAACAACGAAATGGCTGGTTTATAAGCATGGGTTGACGTTACTCAAAAATTAGATATTTCCTTTATGAATTTGTGGTCTAATGTATTTGAAGTTATTGATGTATTTGTATAACTTCTTTTCTTTCTTAAGCAAACTATTTTTAAGAAACATAACAAATTTCGTAAAACAATTTATTGTCTATAATTCAGCATATTGCATGACTTGCTTTTGGCGTGACTAAAGTTTTATGTGTTCTCATTTTCAGTTATGGATTACACATAATGCCTGACAACTAATAAGCTCGTAAAAATTTATAAATTTTTTTACGTTAGTTTAGATATTTTTCTTCTAAATAATAAATCATAATTACTATTAACTTTTAGATTTTCAACTATTAGAAGTTTGAATAATGGTTGGAACATTCTTTTATATAATAAAATTTAGACCAAAATTAGTTATAAATATTAAATGCCTTATTTATTAGACGTTAACTTATGGGATATTGGAGAATAAGACTTAAACACAAAAAGAGAATAAAGTGAAGAAAACTCAGAAGTTGATGAAAATCTCTCGTTTCAATATAAACGGCTCTGTCCATCTTGTAAAAAAATAAAACGAGAGGAAACATAAGTTGATATTAAAAAACATGGGTAAAAATAGATTTTTAATAAAGAGAGAAAATTTTTGAACAAAAGACTACTTTATTATCATATTTAATATTGATGTAAAATGTTAAAAGTGTGAATACTCTTTTTATATTTACATATGCAAATTGATGTGTACAAATTTATATCTTAAACTTTATCAATTTATTAATTTGATATAATATTTTATAATATACAATTACTAGCCTAAAAATTAAGGAATTTTTTATAAATAATATTTTAAAAAATATTAATCAATTATAATAACTAGTATATTACAATAGTAAAGTAATCCTAATTGGACTAGATTAGAGAATATTTGATGTTTGAACATTCTTTTCCTAGAACTTTGAGTAAGATTAATTATAAATATTAGAAGTATCACACGACACTAAAGTCAATTAAACATTAACAGAGAATAATGGGGAAGAAGGTGATGAAAAGTCAAAAGGTTGTGGCCATCCCCCGCTCCAATGTCAACACCCACCTTAAACTTCGACCCGGGGCCGGGGCTGTCCGTCTTTCAACTTTGAAGAATGGCGGCAACAATATCAGTGTCGCCGTCAAACTCTTCACCACCGGCAAAGTTCTCCCCCTGGAAGCTCGCCTCATGGCCCGTCTGCGCCACCCCAACGTCGTCGCTTTGCATGGCGTCGTCGACGGCAAAGGCCAACAGTTGGTCATGGAGCACTTGCCCAGCGGCGGCCTCTTCACTGTTCTTATGGAGAAGGGGGAGCTTCTGCCATGGGAGTCCCGTATGACAGTCGCAGGGCAAGTCGCGGAGGCCATGGCGTATTTGCACTCCGAAGGGGTCGTTCACTCCGCTCTCAGTGCTTCCAATGTCTTCCTCGATCTCACTGACCCTGACATGCCAGTGTGCAAAGTTGGTAACTTTGAGAAGGCAGAGCAGTTCCAGAAGGGCAACCAAAACAGAGGAGTTGCAGAGAAGGAAGATGTCTACTCCTTTGGAATTCTAATGTGGGAGCTTCTCGTCGGCCCAGATTACCATGATGTTCATGATATTACCGAAAGAAATACAAGTGATCATGATGAAGGTGACAAAAGAGAAGCTGATGGAATTGGAGAAGGCTTCCTTCATGCAAACCATGTTAACCAATTCCGTGCACTTCCTAGTGAAAGTGATGAAGGCGTAGAAAGCACCGAAGAAGAAGTCTTTCACGGAAAGGCTTCGGAAAAAAGCCATTGGAGGAGGAGGAAGAGGAGGCCGAGCTGCCGTTGGTGCGGGAGTGGTGCAACTCGGAATGGAGGCGTTTGATAGAGGACTGCTGGGCTGCTAAATCCGGCGAAGCGGCCGAGCTTCAAGACGGTGGTGAAGAGATTGCGTGGAATGGAGTTCATTGTTGAAGACCGTCCTGGGAAGATTAAGAGAACTCGTTTTTGGTTGGCCCTGGTGTTGATTTCCATGCTGATGGCTACTGTGATGTTCCTTGGATTGATAGTAGCTTCAAAAAAAGTGGATGGGAAATAAAGAGTACCATAGTTTTAATTTGGAAGTCGAAGGAAATTAAAAGAAATTATTGATGCATGCTGTTGTAGCTTTTGTTTTTTCTTTTTGTTTCACTTTTCCTTGTTTAGATTAGATAGATGGTTTTTATAGTGAACGTGTAGTTGATTATTTCGTGGGATATAATAAGGTTTTGATCCTTTTAATTGAACTTGATTGATTTCTTGAAGATAGTGTTACTCTGCTAGTGTAGTTATCGTTTTTTCGTCGGTTGAAGTACTGTTTAGGGATTTTGTTTTTGTTTGGCGAGTATTATATATGTTTCTTCTAGGACCTTCGGCTTGCAAGCAGCTTGCACGATGAAGTTTTTCGTCATTGGCAAACTTCACATATATGGCATTGTAGCTGGTCGGTGTCTCACGGTCTGTGGCAAAGCCTAAATATAAAATTAGGATTAATTATTATTATCATTAGATAGATTATAAATTAGACGAAGATTGGACGCAACTCTCAATTTAGGGATACTTAATTAAGTAAACCGGACTACTAAGCAACTAACTACTGACAATTTATAAGAATTGTAATTCAAGTAAAAAATCACATTGAATTGAGGTAAGAGTTCTCTCAGAAAGCATTAGCCACTTACACTACACAATGAATCCACAATATTTGACGAGAACACTGGTCCTGTCTCAATTGGAAATAGGGGTCGTGACGCCAATATGTTGGCTGCCCTTCTTGAAAACTTCAGTAAGTATGTTCAGTGCCGTGGATGTCACAATTCAGAAATGATAAGGGCAATCCACACTAAGATTTTTGTTCAGTATGTCCTCCAGCCCAGCTGAAGGTTATTTTGAGCATCCTTCCTAAAACCCAGCAGGGAAGGTCCTCGTTGAAACTCTTTTTTTTTTTTTTTGAATTTATAAGTGTTGGAAGAAGTTTTTTTATGTACGCTTATTATTTGAGAGCATCGAACCAAATCAATGCATATGAATGTTATATGTAATTATGAAATACGTCCATTATGTCGGATTTTTGAACCAAAACTTTCTACATGAGTATGGGATATGATTAATAGATTCATTAAATTCTGCATAAATGATATCTTGGTTCAAATGAAAAAAGTTATCTTTTGCTTATAAATAAAACCTCACATAGAGCTAAACATATTCATAAGAGAGTAACAATGAGACTTTAGAATTAGGTTACGACTAATAATTTTTTCCCACTTGTAAGAAGAATTCTTTCAGTACATCTAAGATTCTATTCTGCTACGAGATAAATAAACTTAATTAATTTTATAAATTATTCAATAATCATGAAGAATTATCTAAGATTCAATACTGACACGACAATTAGCAGCTATTTGGCATTTTTCTATTGAGTTGGATAATAAATGCCAAACGTGCCGTTTTTCTATTGTATTGCACTTTTAATTTATAACTAATAGTTTTTTAAGTAAAAATTATCAAAAGAAACTTGACAGTGTAAGGGGAGTATTTTATATGGGCATTGTGGATCCCTTTTTGCAAAAGTTTTGTGAATAATAACCGAAGGAGTGCATAAAAGATAAAGAATTGTCTTGAAGGCGCTCATAGGAGATGATGTGGTCTCTCTTGTATGCAAAAACCAAAGGAATTGTAAACAAAAGCTAAACAATCACAGCTTGTGTTTATAAGTTATGCTTGGATTTGTCTTCATATTAATTCTTTGATAAGTCATTTGAGAGATTATAAGGAGGTAAGTATCTCTTGCGTTCTCGTATAATGAGAAGGGGTAAGGGTTCGGGAGATTATGTTTTTTCTTGTAAGAGTGATGAACGACTTAAAGAGTGTATTCTAATGTAACTCTTGCACTTGGCTGTTGTAAGAATGTCGTAATCTTCTAATTATAATGAAGGTTTAATTAAATCAAACGTATTCAAACCTTATTTATCCGTGTGTTCCATTGGGTATATGCACTTTCGTTTTTCATTTTTTCATCTCTTTTTATTGACTATTGCACTCTAGTGTTTGTTGCACAATTGAAGATCTAGCTTGAGACATTATATAGTAAGTATATTATAGATAATTTATCAAGCTTGGCTAATGAGATGTTTTAGTTAAGTAATTGAAAGGGGTTATCAAAAGTTATAAGCTTTTAGTTACATATCATGTTCACTAGAGACATTTATATACACGACTTAAAAAAGAACAAGTGATGCAAATTGAGTCCTTTGTATCTATTAGTTTATTTGATTTGAGCGGTGATGACCAAAGTTAGATTGGCTTTAGATTTCCACCAAGCTACAAACCTAACTGAAATAGCACTGAACCAACTTCTAAAATTGGTTCAGTTCACTTGGTTTGTAGGTTAACCAAATCGTGCTTAGCCCCACTCCCAACTACTTCATGTACTAATCTTATAAGTCGAACTCAAACGAGCTAAACATGCACCCCACCTTTACTTTACTCATAATAACTAGCCACCATCCAGCTCAATAAGCAGCTCAATGATTCAAAATAAATTTTAATTAAAATAGAAAAGTATTGAAGGATTTATAACAATCATATTTACGATAGAAAAGCAATATTTTTACTAAATTAGGAAAGTTTTAGGAAAATATTTAAAACAAATACTAATAAAAATAGGAAATTTTGAAAAGATTTAAAACAAATCACAGTTACAATAAATAAATAATATTTTTATTAATAGGAAATGAAAAGGTAATATTATAAAACACTTAATTAACACTTAACAACATTGTATTAAAAGTCATTTGTTTTATATATTAATATAAATAGATTTAGCGATAATTAAACTTCTCTAGTAATTAATTTAGTAAAAATTTAGCGAGACTAGTCTCCCTGTATGTATAGTCTCTCTTTAAATCATAAGTCATAACTAGTCTGTGTCACTTGTGATGTCATGCTTTATAATTTTTTTGAAAACAGAATAATTTTTGTAACATTCTATCGGTAAATATTTTAGTTTATATCGATAATTTTTATTACATATAAATATTTTGGTTTTTATTTAAAACTTTTATTTTTATTTAGTTATTTTGTAGAGGATTAAATGTGATTTGACTTTGACCCCAAGTGCAAGATCGCCGACTTCGGCCTCGCATGCATGCAAGAAGATGACATGGGGTTCATGGGAGGGTGTGGGACCCTGGGTCTGACGGTGCCGGAGGTGGTCGGCGGCGTGGTGATCACAAGAAAGGCCGACGTCTACTCGTTCGGGATGGTCATGTGGGACCTCGTCACCGGAGAAGACCCTTACGACTACGACGATTTCGACGACGACGAGTTGAGGTGTGAGATTCTTGAGGTGGTTCTCCGGCCAGCGGTGCCGGAGTGGTGCGATCCGTCTTGGAGGGAGTTGATTGAGGAATGTTGGCTGCGCGAGGCGGCGAGGAGGTCGGCGTTCTCCGAGGTTGCGAAGAGGCTGCGGGACATGGTGGAGGCTCTATCCGCCGGAAAAGGCGTCGGGGCACCTGCTCAAAGTGGTGCCGGAAAATACAAAGGCGTCGCCGGATGAGATGGGGGGTAGTGGGGAGTATTGAGGAGGTGGGGCGAAGGTGGTTTCAATGGTGAAGAAGTATGTAAACTATTAAATTGCAAAATCACTGGTATTCATGTTAGTTTTTACTTTCTCATCTCATATGTGTATCTTTTAGCTTCTCTAGTTTTTTAGTTTTCTTTTGCTATAGTATTCAAGTTATTAATAACCCCGAGTTGTTTAACTTTCATTGCAAGAGGCCTTCTAGCATTGGTAATAGTTACATATTTGTAGTAGAATTTGTGAAAATTAGATGGTTAGAGTTTTATTGTATTAATTAGTACTCTCCATTCCCCAATATGAAGTGTGTTTATGGCTATTTACAAAAAAACATTGAGGGATTTTATTTTTACGTATCATCGAAGAAGACTGAAAATCTCGACGCACGCTGATTACACTTACAACGTCTATGCGCTTGTATCCGTCCAGCCATAGAGCAATTGTTGTAGCTTGGACAACCACCTAACCCTGGTATAGCTTAAAGATAGATAATATCAAGGTTTTTTTAATAAAGCAAATATAACATCTCGTTAGCAGGAGCACCAGTTGATAATAAAACAACCAAGGCCAATGACAATGAGAAATGTATTGGACTGCAATTGTTTGACAAGGTTGTGGAAAAACATCGACAGATGTTATGAAGCGGACAATTGCAACTCACATTTTGCCTCCTAGCAACATGTAGGCGTCTTGAAATAAACATTTTAAGTCTAAATTATGCTTATCATACCGTTACATTCTCATACCTGAGATGTATTTGACAACTAACAGAAGATACAAATTTTGCTTTGAAAAAAAACATGAAATAAAAACATCACTAATACGGTTCTTCAGACAACAGAAAGCACGCTATGTAAGGGCCTGACACTGCATCGTCGATAATTCGATCAACCAAAACACACGTTCACCTCCTGAACATCACTGTTCAAAGTGGGGTAGATCTAGTTCGATTGGCGCAACTCCGGGCGGACGAAGTCTGCGTCAGGAGGAACAGAAATGTCCACTGTTGGCCTCAACTGAGCACAAACATCAATGGCGCCATGAACAGGATCTGCGAAGAAATTGCTCAGGAGGTCCTGATTTACAGGTGAACCATTGTCCACAGCCACCAAGGCCTGCTGGGTAAGAATGTAGTCAAACCTAGGAGCCCATTTTCTGGATCCCAATCTAGCAGTTGTCGAGCAATTATCAACCATAAAGGACACTCCACGAGCATGCATAAAAGGGTTCAAAGAGTCAACAGACTCGATCACACTTTCGTTGATGATCTCTGAGTAGGAGTGTCCCTTCTTCCTTAACACTTCAATCTGAATATAAAACATATAAATCTCAGTACATGATTAAATAAACCCAAAATCAAAACAAACTTCACAGCTTCAGAACATCAGCATTACACACTGTACCTGAGCCATCATCAAAGCCGCATAGACACCAGCGGTAAAAGGATGCAGTGGACCCAGATCACCTTCAGGTCGAATAGATCGGACACGCTCACCAACTTTCCACATCCTGGTCTGATCAATTTTTCCCATTGGGAAAGCGGGAAGTCCCTCCTTTTCCTGCATCCAGAACACAATGCATTCAGATTGACACCTAAACATAAGTTGTGTATATAACACTACATGTAAATCAACTATTTATGACTACCAACAATCGAAGGCCAGCTAGTTTCCGAACATTATATATATTTGAAGAAACTAACAACATTCACATTATAAATGAACTTACATAAAATCGCCGTCCAGCTAAGACAACACTCCTTATTTCACTTCCAGACGCAACATCCTCATAACACTCATATAGAATATCCATAATGGGATAAAATGAAGCACTATAAGCAGCCTGAAATTCCTTCTTGCCATCTTCAGACAATGCATTGTAGACAGATAGCATACCCTAAGAAAACAACACAATTCTTATCACTTTTTTGGAAGCAAAAGAAAAATACAATTTTTTGCAAAGGCAAAACATCCATACTTTGGTAGAGATAGTTTTTGATATGACTCCTGTAATACACTCCACAGTATTCTTGTATGCTAGGTCTTCACTCATTCCATTTTCTGTATATCTTCGAAACAAGGCCTCGACAATGCCATGAACAGCCCCAAGCAAAATACCTGGACATTAAACACGAAACAAAAGTCAGTGCACGTGTAAACCAAATTGGGACTCACAAAAGTTCAAATCCTGCTAATCAAAATGTCACTTTCACAGAGCCAAACCACAAGTGAACTTACCTCGCTCGCCAAAAATGTCACTTTTGTACTCCTGTTCCAAAGTAGTAGCAAATGTAAAAGGAGAACCAAGGGCCACCGACCAACCCAGGGCTACATCAGTTGCTCTGCCATCAATATCCTGAATACATTACAAAGTACAGTACATAACTATTATCCAATAACACAGTTCATGCAAGATTGTAAAGGTCGTACGAACGAAAGAATTTCTATTCTAATAGAAATGGACCTGATGGACAGCAAAACTGGAGTTGATCCCTGCCCCATTGATATCTTTTCCTTGAACATAGAGCCTTCTCACAGATGGACCCATTCCCTTGGGACATACAGCAATAACGCTTATGTTCTTGGGAAAATCAAGCCCTAATGATTGTAGATGTCCGAGCAGAAATCCATGGGAAAGCCCCAGAATGCTGTTTGGCTTCATGTAAGAGAAAAGTTTCTCATAATTGTCAGCCTGCAACAGAGCAAACCAACATCATGATTGGTGTCAACAAAACAAATATTAAATTCTGCAAAATAACGGATTGAAACACAGACAATTTTATTTAACCTGTGCGGAATCAGAGATCAATAATAGCACAAGATCACTCCCTGAAACAGTCTCCCATATATCTCCCAGAGTTCCATTCTCTTCAGTAAATCCAGCAGCACGAGCTTCATCAAAGGACTTGGAGCCCCTTCTCAATCCAATCTGTAATTTAAAATAAACATCCGAGCAGATTATCAACAGCAGCACGGTGGAAGATATCTCAAAAAATATGTATAAAACAAACACTAAAGCCGATCATGACAAGACCACAAAATATAAATATTCGAGTGATTGCCATTTATGCAAGTCGATACAAAACTCTACATGTAAAGCAAGATAAAAATTGACATGTGAACCCCAACAAAAAACTGCCAAACAACAAGCACAACGCAATTAGCTGTCTCATAGGGCGCATCAATGCACAAAGTCTTAAGTGCTAATACGCAGGGAACACGGCAATTAAGCAGGCTTATTCTAACCATACAAGCTATGAGAGGTGACAAAAGACAAAACACACAAACACTAATATCGAAAACAGCAGAGGAGGTAGAAAACCATTTTCCATTAGCTAGCATCTTACACACCCACCTTGACAAGAATATCAAGTTTTGCCTCAGCAAACGAGTCTCTCAAATTCTGAGCTTGAGCAGGAGCCTGCGCAAGGAAAAGCAACCATCATTTACAACAGTGCAATATCAAAACCACGATTCAAATGCACCCACAAAAAAAAAACGAAAAGATACAATCTTTAATATTAACATTACCAAGAAAACAAAATAGCAAACTCACTTGGGAACCCCATCCAACAACACCAATCTGCTTCAACCCCTTGAACGCATCCGGCAACAAAGGAAACAAATTTCTCCCTCCCCTCACGATATACTACACCAGGAACCATCAAAATCGATCAATCAAAAACCATTCCGAGCAAAAATTCACAATCTTCACACCACCAAAGAACAAAAATGAAAAAATAAGGACCTCTTCTTGGCCAGCAAGTGTGATCTTCTCCTTCTGAAACACCGAGGTCTCGAAATTGAGTGGCGCGGCGGTCTTCACTGGTGAGGCCTCCACCATGCGGGCGCCGAGGGCGGCGCCGCCGGAGCAGCCGGCAGTCATATTGGGCGACGAGCGGGAGAGGAGGGGCGGAGCGTCCTGGTGGAGGAGAGGAAGCTCAGGTGGATGGCGGCGAGCTTAACGGTCGGCTTCCCCGCGGAGTTGGTGGCGGCTGGAACCGCGGAGCCGATAGAGAAGGCTGCGGTGGCGGCGGCCATGGGAAGAAGAGTAGTGTGAAGGAGATGGAAGACGTGGCGAGGAGAAGATGGTCAATATATATAATCACTCGTCCATAATATGAGTAGGGTTTACACCTAAAGCGATTAAATCGATAAACACCCGCGTAAAAGCTTGATTCGAGGTTTATATCGATTAACAGTCCCCGGCGATTCGAATAATTAAATATTTCATAATAAGTAAACTAGATTTATGACCATGATTTAAATTTTCCACGGACTCGTAAGGAATCGGTTTATTTAAACCATGGTCATGATCATCAAATTAAAATATCTGCTAGATATCTTTCCTAAAAAAGCTATTTATTTTTAAATAAATAAGCCTGGATGATAAATTTTTTAGTCAAATTAATTTAAATTAATCACTTATTCATTTAAACGTAATGTGTGTTCATTTAAGGTCTTATGAAAGATCTAATTAGTTGTTAACAAATCAATACTCATTAAATATCTTTCGCTTCTAATTCTATTAATTAATAGCATGAATTAAGACCTTGCACCTGATTTTTTGTATATTCAATTTATTATAAATAGTTGCCAACGAATAATTTTTAATTCACTCCAAATCCATAACTAGTTATGTTGAGTCTCTATCTCAAATTTTTAAGTAGAATAGTATCAATTTGTAGTAATATGTTGTCTTTAATTTCTAGACATTATGCTCATGACTTCAATGTTATGAAATTTTAAACAAGTGTTTTTTTTATTTGGTGTGTTGCTAAAAAACCAATTCCTTAAAAAAGAAATTTGATATTATCACAAAATTCATTTACATTATAGTTTGCTGGGCATGCTACAGTGTGCTGCCCTATAAATGGCAGTGCATTTGCGTTGCCTATTGTGGGCCGTCGGATCCTAATCCGACGGCCCACAATCAACTCCCCTCCTCCCCTCCCCCCCACCCCCACACTTTTGGCCTTTCCATCGCCGCCCCCGGCCCCCGCCCGCAGGCCGCCCCATGCTCCCCGCCCCCGCTCGCCGCCCGCCGGCCCCGCCGGCCCCGCTCGCCGCTGCGCCTGCCCCAGCCGGCCTCCCCTGCCCCGCCCCCGCTGGCCGCTGCCTTTGCCCCAGTCGGCCGCCGCAGCCTCCGCCCCAGCCCCCGCCCAGCACCCCCCTCCCCCGCGGGTCGCCGGCGGTGGGGTGGAGCGGTGAGAGAGAGCGGGGGGAATAGGGGAGGGTAAAAACGTAATAAAAACTTTACTCGGTCCCTAACTCGAGTTAATATTACGAAATAAATTTAAAAAATAAAATTTTTTTAATAAATACTTGATTTGATTCCAGAGCCAATATTACAAAATAAATTTAAAAAATAAAATTTTTTTATAATAAATACTTGATTCGATCTCGTACGAGATCGAGTCAATATTACGAAATAAACAAATGAGGAAGAAACAGCGGCCCCGCCCGGAGATTGTACTTGATTCTATCTCGCACGAGACCGGCGCCGCACATTTCCCAGCAGACCCATCCCACCCTCGCTCGTAGCTGCCTTAGCCTCCGCCCCAAGAGAGAGCGGGGGAAGGGGAGGGTAAAATCGTAATAAAAATTTTACTCGTTCGTAGACTTGAGTTAATATTACGAAATAAATTAAAAAAATAAAAAAATTTATAATAAAAAGTTGACTCGAGTCAATATTACGAAATAAAGTAAAAAATAAAATAAAATAATTTTGTAATAAAACTTGACTCGATCCCACACGAGATAGAGTTAATATTACGAAATAAATTTAAAAAAATAAAATAAAGTTTAAAAAATAAAACTTGACTCGATCTCACACGAGATAGAGTTAATATTACGAAATAAATTAAAAAATAAAATAAAGTTTAAAAATAAAACTTGACTCGATCCTTTGCCCCCACACGAGACCAGCGCCACACATTTCCCACCAGGCCCATTCAGCCCCGAGGCGGCGACATTGTTGGCCAGCCGGCTGCCGGCCGCAAGGTCGCCGGCAGGGGATGGCGCGCCAAAACAAATGAGGAAGAAATAGGGGATAGTATTTTGTTAATAAAAATTTTACTTAATCGGACTCGAGTTAAAATAATTTATTAAGGAATTATTTTATTTTTTTTAAATTTATTTTGTAATAAAAATTTATTCGGTAATAAAGTTATTTTGTAATAAAAACTTGACTCGGTCCCACACATGATCGAGTCAGGTTTTTATTACAAAATTATTTTATATTTTTTAAATTTATTTCATATTATTGACTTGATCCCGACTCGAGTTAAGTTTTTATTACGAAATTATTTTTTAAAAAAATTATTCAATAATATTAATTTGACTCCTGTCGAGATCGGGATCGAGTTAGGTTTTTATTTTATAATATTTTATTTTATGGTTTTGTATTTTTTTTAAAAAAATTTAAAAATTATTGTGAAATAAATTAAATATATAAAATAATATTTTTTAATTTGACTTCAATCGAAATCGGGGAGATGACGCGAGGGGGGGCAGGGGGAGACAGCGCGGGGCAGGGGGCGGTGAGAGGGGATCAGGGGGCGGCAAGAGGCGGGGCCTAGGCTGGTGGGGCGTAGGGGCAGCGGGTGTGGGGGGCGGGGGCTGGGTGTGGGTGGCGGCAGGGAGGTGGTCGGCAAGCAGCGGTGTCAGCGGGGAGCGAATCAAATTTTTATTTTATATTATTTTATTTTAAAATTTTTTTTTATAAAATTGACTTGAGTCAGGAGCAAGTCTAAGTTTTTATTTTATTATATTTTATTTTTAAAATTTATTTCGTAAATTTGACTCGAGTAAGGAGCGAGTCAAATTTTTATTACGAAAATGCCATCGGTCCTTCTTTCCCGGTGTTTTGTCGTGCCACCGCCGGCGGTGAAGCAGGTGACGCCGGCGTGGAGGTGGCCAGGGCAGCAGACGGCGGGGAGGAGCTTGGTCGACGGGCGGTGCGGCGGCGGGGGCGGGGGCGAAACGGGCGGCCGGGGAGGGTGGCGAAAACAGAGCAGGGGCGGGCGGGGCCGCGGCGGGGGTGGGGCGAAACAGGCGGCGGGGGGCGGGGAACCGGGCAGGGGGCGGGCGGGGGCGAGGCGGCGGAGGGGGCAGGGGAAACAGAGCAGGGGGGGGAGGCTGCGGGCGGGGGGACGCGGCGGCGGACGGGGCGGGGGGAAACAGGGCAGGTGGGGGAGGGCTGCGGGCGGGGGGCGCGGCGGCGGACAGGACGGCGGTGGCGGGCAGGGCGGCGGCGGCGGCGGCGGCGTGGGCAGTGGGGGAGGGAAATAACAGGAAAGAATGGTGGCCGTTGGATTTCGATCCAACGGCCACCATTCTTCACGCTCCCTATGCGCTGCCTTACTTGGCAGCGCATAGTAAAATTCCTGATAGTTTGCTAGCTTATTTTTGTACTGTAGAGTGTCTGTTTTTGAAACTATACTCCAGCTCAGAGTCCAGGGTTCAAACCTCTTGCAACTCTCGTTTATGATTAGATCTCGTATATAGTTAGATCTTGACCTGTGATATATTAGATAATTTAGATTTGTGGTTTGGAAATTGTTAGACAAGCTTAATATTATTTGTATGCGTTAGGTGGGTGGATGTGAGCATGAGAGTATGTGTTATATAAGGGATTACATTCTAAACGAAAAAAAGGAAAAAACTAACTCCCGTATATGGTTGGATGTTTTTTTTAAATAAAAACTTTTTTTATATAAGGTTGGAAGTTGGAAGTTGTAACCATTAATTTCCAAGAAAACAAATAGAAAAAGGTAATGGCCTAACAAATTGACACATTTAATTGCTTAATTATTTCTTCGAGCTTTTCTCTTTTTTTAAATATAGATTTTAACTTGTCGGTTGAACCCACCCTATTAACGTGAATTTTGAGTTATGGCCGAAAAGCTTACTGTTGTAGCATTTTTAAATGTCAGCTGTCTAGCGTTTAGAACTGTACTTGAACATAGAGGAATGCCATTTCATGTAAGACAAAGACAGTGAGTTTTATCTTCCATACAATATATATATCAAGCTTAATTGCTTTTTTCTTAAAAAAATATTATAACTAGTCAAATAAGAAAAATTATATTAAAAAGAACAAGTTTTTATAAGAAAGACACCGTTCCAAATCACCTCGCTGGAAAAGCTGATGTTGGGGAAACAGTTTTCCATGTATTTTAGTCTACATATCAGACTAACAATCATGAATAACATGGTTTATCAAAAATAGCTATGTTGTGAGACATTGACTATATTTTGCAGAAATCTCGTGGAAGATGGGTTATACCAGTCCTACCGTACTGTTATGTTTAATAATTACAAGAATGGCAAAGCAAGGATCACGGTTTATTCAATATACGGTTAATACAAAGCTGTTAAGATAGTCTCATGCCCACAAGAGGGTCATTTGCAGTACTACAATCAAGAATGATACCAACTATATGAGGAACACCAGCAGCTTGAGAAAATGCATTCCTAATACCCGCAGCTAGCATTAATCCACACTCTAAATTGGGTGTGGTTAACATTTTTCTCCCATTATTCCAACCGCCAAAACTTTCAGTAGAGGATAATTACAGTTTAAGTTTATATTTCTTTTTGTAACTGTCCAATTTGATCTTGTTTCTACATGCACCCAACATATCCATGCTTTTGACGGCAACAACACATATCTCTCAGAATGTATAGTGATATTACTTCACCTCAGTTAAGCATACCAGACTTTTTTTTATTTCTCTGAGTCGTCTAAGTGTTATAAATGTGCAGTGACGGAACATGGGGATGAGTCATCAAGGCTTTTTCTTCTGCCCTCTCGTTGACGAGGATCCCACTGCCCACGCCACGCCACTAAGCTTGATCATTTATAATGAATCCCCATAGCAACTAGATAAGAGATACTACGTAATAAGTGCATCCTCAATTGGGCTTTCAAAGAGTATTAAAGAACCCCTCACGCTTTGGTTTTCCATGGAACTACTGCGCCATTTCTGGCGATTTACCACCTCATATTTGCACTCAAAGATAAGAGAGGCCATTGTCTCTTTGGCAAAGAAGGCAAGGTTTATTTCATACTCATAAAACATTCACAAAGCTTATGCAAGCTCACAGAAACAGCTCCAAAACTGTCTTGCTTTAGTAGCAGATCCCGCAAGAAAGACAAGCATATATACAAGAACATATTACATTAAGAGCTGGGGACTTCGATCACCTCGTAGCAGACGCTTATCGCTGTGCCTAAGAACAACACAGGTACTATCTGATACAGACTTCATATAAACACCAAGGTTTTGGAAAGCTCAATAGAACAACACAGGTACTATCTGATACAGACTTCATATAAACACCAAGGTTTTGGAAAGCTCAATGGCTTTCTCACGGCCAAACAGCTTCTCAACTATTGATAGTGAATATTCCATGGTTGTGCCAGGACCTCTGCTGGTAATAAGATTACCATCAACAACCACTCTATTCTCAGCTTCACTTTGATCAGAGAGCTTGTCGCACATAGCTGGAAATGCTGTGGCTTTCTTCCCCTGAAATAAAGCATGACATCAATTTTTACTAAATAGATAGGTCAATGCCTCATACAAGAAATATCAAGGTGCTCCATGTAATGACTAAATTCACCTGAAGTAAACCATGGGCCTCAAGGACAAGAGCAGGAGATGCACATATAGCTCCATACAATTTGTTTGCTTCTCTTTGTTTCTTCAGCAGATTAACTAATTTCTGACAACTAGAGAACGCTTTTGCACCACCAAGTCCTCCCTGCAAAACAAACAAAAAAAGGGATAAAAACAACCAGAAATCATAACTTTAAATTAGCTCAACAAAACAATAATGAAAACAAATAATTTAAATGACTTACAGGTAGAAGAATGAGATCATATTGAAGCTCTTCAGCCTCATCAAAAAGCATATCAGCAACTATTTTCACCTTTCTGGATGCCACTATATCTAGTGTATCTTCAACAGAAGCAACCACTACAGTAGCTCCTGCTCTCCGAAGAATATCAATTATTATTATAGATTCCATTTCCTCAGACCCATTTGCAATTGGGACAAGAATCTGTTAAGAAAATGCTTAAACAGTCATAAACTGTTTAAAACGATTTGCCATCAATAGTTAGAAAACCAAATCTCATGGCTTTTACAATATTGGCTAACAATTTCTGTACATAACCATAAACATACCAAGACTAAAAATTACGCCTCAAATGCTATCTCACAATCATGTAAAGACAGATAAAGCCTTCAGTAGGAGTGTGATTAAATTTTCTAGACAGAAACATGGACAATATATATCAAAATGAGACTTATTTAAAGCAGAAATTTGATGACAACACCATCATAACTACTTTTCCTAATTAGCATCAAATTAATATAAGATGGCAATAAGTTAAAGAATTTGATGTGAATACCATAATAACTTCTTTTTAAACCTAGCAGCAAAATAATATAAGATGCCCACAAGTTTAGATGTAATGACTTAAGAAAAAATTTCCCTTGACCTTAGTATGAAAAATGAGACCAAATTATCTACTAAAAAGTGTCAAGCATTAAATGGAGAAAAGCAATGTTCATTTAAGGTATGAGCTATATCAGCAGTATAAGCGACTAAATAGTCTACAACAAAAAAATACAACTTACTTGCGGAGTTTTGTTGAATGTCCATTCCGTAGGATTAAACTCTTTCATGGTATATTCACCAATTTCGGGACGCATCACCTAAATTAAATTCGAAAAACACAATCAGAAAGAGGGCAACACCATCTGTACATTAAAAATTAGGGAAATCCAAATCCGACAGACTGATACATATAAACTCATATCCCTAAGTGATAAGGTTTCTATCGTTAGCAACATGGCATACCATTATAGGATAAATGTTCAGCGAAACCATTCCAACATATATCGGAGAGTTTATTGTGAGCAACATAAAATCAAAAAATGTTCATTGAGTTATCATACTATCTCAATACACAAATGTCCAAGCAAAGCCAATTTACAGAGATATGCGATAGACAACTGTGAGCAACATAAGACAGTAAAATGTTCACCGTGTTATCATCCATGCAATTCAATTCAAGCAATAGAAGTAACTAAGTAACAATTTTAGAACAAAGAATAGCACATTACCATCGGACCCGCAACTTCATCAGCCTTCTCCTTCCCAAACAGCTCTTCTACCAACGCCACCGCAAACTCCATCGTCGTACCAGGCCCCCTACTAGTCACCACCCGCCCGTCCTTCACAACCAACCGCCTTCACCCCTGCCGGCAACTTCTCCATCCACGACGGACAGCTCGTTGCCTACACCCCAAAACAAAAATCCAATATCTTCAACACCAAACAACCAAAAAAATCAAATCTTTATCTCAAAAAACCTCACCTTCGACCCATCAAGCAGACCCAGAGGCCCCAGCACAGCCGCCGGCGACGCGCAGATTGCACTATACACCCGCCCCTCCGCCGCATGCTTCTTCAAGATGCCCTCAAGAACTTTGCACGCCCTCAGATTCTCCGCACCGTGTATCCCTCCCTGTACCAGACCAACAATCAGAAAAAAAGGAAGCAAATTGAACGATCAACCATCAAAGCATTGTACATACGGGGAGGGAGATGAGATCGAAGTGGGAGTGGGAGAGGTCGGCGAGGAGCGTCAGGCCCCAGGAGGCATCGATGCGGGCGGAGTCGTGGACGGAGGCGACGGCGACTTCGGCACCAGCGCGGCGGAGGACGTCGGCGATCACGGCGGCCTCGATGGGCTCGGTGCCGTTGGCAACCGGGAGGAGGACCTTCTTGGTGGCGCCGCCATAGGAGGTGGAGAGGAGGAGAAGGTCCGAGAAGGCGAAGCTCGGAGGAGTGTGGGGAAGAAAGGGGTGCGTATAACAAGGCGGCCATTTGTGAGGGTTGAGCTGCCTGGTTCGACCAAACAGGCTACGATTAAACTTGATTAAGCTTAAATTAATTCGATGTTGAATATTAAAATATTAATTTAAAATTGAACTCATAAAAATTCTTTGTTGGCTCTGTTTAATTTAATAGATTATGAGTGAAAAAAAATTGAAAAAAAAAGAAAAAAATATTTTTATTATTTGTTCACATTTATGTTTGATTAATTTTTTTTTTGTAAAACATCATTGTTATTTTCTATTATTTTCTTCTGTATTTTAAGAAAATAATTGTAAAAGGGTTTTCTAACATAATGAAATTTTTTTTCTTATTTTATTGTAAACTAAATAATAAAAAATGTGAGAAAAGTATACTTCTGTCACTTTTTTCTCTTTCTCATGATCCATACAAACCAACCTTGCAAAAAAATTTCATTATAAGTGGGAGTAATTGTTAAATAAATTGAGTTTAGTTTGTTTAGTTCAAATTTGTTAATTTTGATTTGTTACTATTCGATTTTATAACTTTCGTGTAACACTGTTTACTTTTAGGGCAATTTGCCATAAATAGAGGTTGAAACAAATTACTTTATATAAATTATCCGAGTTAGTTACGACTTGTAATAATACATGTATAAAAATGTATTAAAAAGCCTATAAATTTCAATTCAAAATTATTATTAAGTTTTTTTTAATTTTTGTAATTCAATTATGTTTTATGAAAAAGTCAAGTATTTAAAAATTGAGTTTGAACTCAAGATGAGTTGAGCAAGTTATAATTATAATTTAAAATTTTGAAATTCGAATTCAACTTTACATATTATGGAGTAGATCGATTTAAAGTAAATTATATTAAAATTTTAATTATAAAAATATAAATAAAAATAAATAAATATATATATAATTTAGTATATATTATTCTTTTATTTCTTAAAATTAGTGAATATATGATTTATGTTACTTAAACATATTGAATAAGTTAATAAAAAATAATGTCTTAATAGATTATATTACATAACTTAAAAAAATTAATTACTAAATCATTCACTGTAGAGCCGGTTGGCGTGGAGGGGATTGGCATGTAAATGTGGCAAATTGACTTAGAAATGAAAACAAGCAAACAAACAAAACCTTGATAAATGAGCACTAATAAGTGGAGCAAGGTTGGAAGACGTATGGGATTCAATACTAACCAAAACTGGGCTCTAATTTACTTTGATAAACACACACACACACTTTTATCTTTCGTTCACGAATAATTGGCTAAGCACCAAACACTAAAACCTCAAATCACACTAACCTAATCGTCAATTAGCCCAATCTTAAATATTCCCAAAACCTCCCCCCCCCCAATACATTTAGGGTTTTAGGGTTTTAACTCTCCCCCAAGCCAATATCCATGGCCATGGCGGCCCGTTCCCGAGCCCAATCCCTCATCTCCAAGCCCTTCCTCTCCTCCCTCTTCGCCCCCCGCACCACTCTCCTGCGCCGAAGCCCCCTCGCCGCCGCCCTCTCCTCCGCCGCCCAGCTCATCCCTGCCGCCGGCGCCGGCGGCCCTCGCCGCTTCTCCACCCGCCCCACTTCGTCGTCTCTGAACGATCCCTCTCCCAACTGGAGCAACCGGCCACCGAAGGAGACGATCCTTCTCGACGGGTGCGACTTCGAGCACTGGCTCGTCGTCATGGAGCCACCCGAGGGGACCCCCACCCGAGACGATATTATTGATAGCTATATCAAGACCTTGGCGCAGGTCGTCGGAAGGTCCGTGCTTCCCCCCCCCTCCCCTTATTCTTCTACTTGTTTTTGCTTCGATTTCAAGTCCGCGGTCTTTGTCTGGGTTTTTTTTGTTGCAAAAAATGATGCGCTAGTAATGCTTATATATACACACTACTACTACTACTTGTAGGTTGAGATTTAGAGTTTCTGATTTGGTCGGTTGTATGGGGTAGAAATCTGATGGTTGTTATGTGCGTTGATCAGTTGCTTTTCTGTTCAATTATTTATGGATAGTGTGTGTTTGTTCATTGGTAACAGTAATTTTATGAAAAGGAATTGTCTGCTTACTTGATTAATGGTTTTCGGTTGTGAATGTACGAAATATGAGTAGTTTACTAGCTGTGGAAGGTGGCAGTTGGTAATTATTATAAAGTAGATTTTGTTTTAAAATTTATATTATGTATTTGAACTTTCCTGTTCACAGAAAGTCTAAAGTTCGGTCATTTGTTTATGGTTCGGTACTGTAGAATCACATGTTTAGATTTTATTTTGTTATATGCAGACAAAGGTGTCCCGAGACATGTTTTAAATGAGTGAATGATAAATTGAGATTCCTTTTTTAGTTGATAAAATACGGTTGTGTAATAGTAGTTTTTCATTTATATTTTTTGTAATAGTGCTAATCTGCTCCTAGTTCTTACAGCTAATATGACTGCATGACCTTATCAGAGATAAGCAAATAAGGACTCATTGAATATCATTAATTGCAATTTCGAAATTTCAGCATTTCATGGTGCTATCGCTCATGCATGTCTGCTTTCTCATTGGACAATACTGGCTGTAAGACCTTACAGCTGATTATTTGTTGTGTGCATGCTGGCCAATGATGTCCTGAAATACTTATTCTGGTTTGACTTCTGTTGTTGTTTCTTTCTTTTTTACAGTGAAGATGAAGCGCGGATGAAGATTTACTCTGTGTCAACCAAGCATTACTTTGCTTTTGGGGCCCTTGTGTCTGAAGAGCTCTCATACGAAATTAAAAGTATGTCCTCAAATTTTCAGTCTGGGGAGATATTTGGTTTTCATGTTTTGGATTTGTGAGCTCACCAATCTCCCTTTTGCCTGTGTCATAGAATTGCCTAAAGTTAGATGGGTGCTTCCTGATTCTTATCTGGACGTGAAGAACAAAGATTATGGAGGTGAGGCAACTTTTTTCATGTAGATACTTTGTGGTCTTGCGTTACTGACTTTCTTTGTCTATGTGCTTGGATGAAATTATTGTTGACTGCCCAGTTGAAACTTTGTACTTCTTGGTAGTTAACCCTATTTCTGTCCATTTCTCTGTGTTGTGTTTTCACTGCTAGGTGAGCCATTTATTAATGGACAAGCTGTTCCTTATGACCCTAAGTATCACGAAGAGTGGGTTCGGAACAATGCACGAGCAAATGAAAGATCCAGAAGAAATGATAGACCACGTAATTTTGATCGCTCTAGAAACTTTGAAAGGAGAAGAGAAAACATGCAGAATCGTGATTTCCAGAACACTGCACCACTGCCACCTTTCCTGCAGAGCCCTGGGCCACCATCAAACTCACCTCCCATGCCCAATGCTCAGACTGCTCCACCAATGCCCAATGCTCAGGCTGCTCCACCAATGCCCAATGCTCAGACTGCTCCACATCCACCTTTCTCGCAGAATCCTGGGCCTGGGACCAGTGGATTTCAGAATCAGGGGATGCATCCGCCTAATAGCAACATTCCAAACAGCGGATTCCAGAATCAGGGAATGCCACCACCAAATAGCAACATCCCGAATAGTGGTTTCCAAAACCCACCTGGTGGAGGATCGGGTGGCCCCAATTATCAGAACCATTCAAATTATGGGTATCCTAACCATGGAGCTTACCAGAATCAAGGCGGCTACGCAAATCAGGACCCTGGTTGCCAGAACCAGGGAGGAGGAGGTGGCTTTCAGAACCAAGGGAATTTCCCTTATCAAGGTAATTACCAAAATCCTGGACCATACCAAAACCAGGGCGCTGGAGGACCCCCTCCTAACAGTAGGTTCAGAATTCTTATGCTTCAAACAGAGATATGGGAGGTAATCCGAATGCGAATGCCTACCAGGGTCAAGACTTGCCTGGACGAGCTGCACCCACAATGCCAGGCAGGGACAATTAGTATTTAAGTGTTCCATCAATAGTTTGTTTTATTTTCCCCGGACTGCAAGTTAATTGCCTTCGGAAGGTGGTGAATCTCTCGTCGATATGTTAATAGCTAAAATTTGAAGGTGTTTTTATGGTCGTAGCGTGGTATAAGCCTGCAATTTATTTTGATCGAATGAACGAGAATGTGTAACTTTTGAGTGATCAGCTGTTGTTTTAACAACAATAACTGCTGCTATCTTTATTTCTACTCAAAAAGTGACGATCTGCCGTGCAGGAGTGTAATAGAAGAGCAATCGGTAGCTAACTGGGAATTCCCATCTACGAATTTTCAAGACTGGTGTGGACATACCAATCGGAGCTGAGCCTACAAGCTGCACAAAGCTGTAACCAGATTAGTTGCTCAATTCGCTTTGGAATTAAAAAAAAGAAGATTAGCTGCCCAGTACTGACATAAGCCAAAACTAATTAAACTTTCTTAAGGTTACGACGGCAAAACCCATTGAAGATCATAACATGAACAGCAGTTATCAAGCCTGCGCTACAATTCAATGTTGTTACAAGTGAAATACATTCCCACTTGCAGAATCAACAATGAAGAAAACAAACCTAGCAACTTTGCTCGTGATTCTTGCTTGTCTGGCTGCAAAGTCAAGTGCTTATGATAGAGGTCAAGGATTTGATCCCCTGGGACTGGGAGAACTATTGAAAGCCAAAAGATCAAGAATCAAAGAGTCCACACATGCATCAACATGGAGCTCATCCAACCAGGACCTTCGGACTACTTATTCACCAGTTAGTATGGGGACCAGGAAGGGCTACTGGTGGCAGATAAGATCACCAAATTGCCTGGACAGCCAGATGGAGTGATCTTTGATCAATACTGCTGGCTATGTTACTGTGGATGCTAACAATGGAAGAGCATTGTTCTGTTACTTCATTGAGTCGCCCTACAATGCGTCATTCAAGCCTCTGGTTCTTTGGCTAAATTCGGAGGTAGTGAAAACCCAATATGTATAGCTAGTCTATGACTCTAATATTTGTGATCTTCTGCATGTTGTATATAGAACATTTAATCGCAGCCAAAATGGCATCGCCTCGTGCGAATAATGGACATATCACACAAAGACTTGCACAAAGTTTATTTTTGGTTAATCATGTGAAATTGTGTATGGAGTTTGATGTGTGATTTTTCTTGCAGGGCCTGGTCGTTCTTCCCTTGGCATTGGAGCATTAATGGAGATTGGGCCATTTAGACTCAATACAGATTGCCGATGATAACAGATTATGATCTTAGTGGTGAAATGCAGATTGCGATGACTCTTGCACTCTTCTTGTGAACTGGTTAGAAAGGTTTCCTCAGTACAAGAGCAAAGACTTTCTACATAACAGGTGAGAGCTATGCTGGGCATTGTTGCCACTGCTTGGTCGGCTAATTCTTCACATCAACAAGATCACCAATCAGTCAGTTATTAATCTGAAAGGAATTGCTGTATGTTCTGGCTGCTCATAATTTTCATGGTTAAGCATGGAGAATAACTTAATGATCACACCTTCTAGATAAGCTGGTATAATTGATATTGGCTATACATGTTGCATTGTTGACATATTGATTTGACAAATACAATAACTAAACAAAACCCATGAAATGCCCCTTTATAAGAAATAAGATCATATTGGTATGGCTATTACCACTCCAAAACTGGTTAAAAAAGGAAAATCGAATTTCCTAAATGAAGAAATGATAAGGCATGAAAACCTCAATGTAAGCGTTAGTTCCGCGGATTGGTAACGCATTGATTGAAGATGAGACTCGCCTCAAGGGAATGTATGACTTCTTCTGGTCTCATGCCCTCATTCCTAATGACATTTACTAAGGGATTCGCCAGACCTGCGACTTCTCAGCTCCCTCACATGTTTGTGAGGCTTATATGAGTCGAGCAGATAGCCTTGTTTTGAAGAACATTTTATCTACAACATATATGCTCCGTTCTGTGGCTCTGTAGTCCATCATGGGTGAGAATTTCCTTCCTACGCAGGAAGTCCATCATGGGTGAGAATATTGGATTCGCAGTAAGTCTTCTTTGAGGGCAGGGAACAACATTTGATCCTAAACAAGTTTCATAATTTCTTAGTCAACTAGAACATGGTGATAAAATTTGCTCGTGGTGAAGCGGCGACGTTGACGGTTTGGTCCTTGGAGCAGTGACGGAGAGGTATGAAACTGCATGAACTGTTCAACAAAATTTGTGATCTACCTGTCAATCGTAATATTGGTATGCCAAAATTCTGATGATCTTGAAGGTTGGAGGGTATGGAATTGGATACGAGAATCTAACCTTTGCGACAGTAAGAGGCTCTGGCCACTCTGTAACAAGCTATCAGCCTGCTAGATCCCTCACCTTCTTCAATTCTTTTATTGCCGGCAAACTTCCACCTAGAGCCTCTTAGTTCAGTGTAAAATGTAAATACTATTGCGTCAACTAGTTCGAACCATGGATTCGTTATTTGATCCAATTCAATGCTAACAATATTAGCCCAGTGTTGTGTTCAATATGCTAACAAAAGCACAAACTCCAAACCGTTCAGAAATCAACATTTATGCATGGGCGCCATGGAGGGTAATGAGCAATAGTTTGTTGTATGTGCTACATCTCAGACACACACTAAACCTGCCTTTGCCCTATCACATATTCTAATCATTTATTTATGTGCCCTCTTCGTATGAAGCTACATATTTCACACGGGATGGTGGTCTTCCCACTCACACACCCAAGCTTGTATGGAAGGTAGGGGCCTGGTACTTACAATTGGACTGGCGCATCTAAAAGTTGTTTCATCTCTACTTCATCGTCAACTCACTACACGACCTAAAGCCCATGCATTTGGGTTCAGGGGCTTTGGGTTCAACCATATCGAGTTCGGTTTTAGAGATTTATATTACTCCTCCTTTCCTATCGAGTTTGAGTTCAGGTCTCTAAGGACTATGAGGACCTTGAATTTGAAAAATATTTATTTTTTATTCAATATATATATATATATGATATTTGTTAAAATATATTATATTTTTATCATAAATAAGAATTATTATCATAAAATATCTAAATTATTGTGTATTTACATACAAATGCATGTAATGTATTTATAATCGAACCCGGGTTTGATTTGGGTTCGAGTTTTCTAAATTGGGTCATGTAAAATCTAGGCCAAAAATTGACCAGTAGGTGACACTCACACTCAGGGTGATTCCATTACCAAACTCAACCTCCAACTCTCACACTCAGGGTTATTTGGTGACATGGGTAATCCTAAGAATCATACTATACTTGCACGTTCTCCACTCACATAATGAAATAAGGGTAGGTAAGAAATATGTTCCAAAAACTAAGAAAATATTATAGATAGCTAAGTTTTAAATTAATTTTTGACAACCAAATTTTCAAAATTATATCAGATATAACCAGATCATTGATTTTCATTTTGTAAATAGCCAATTTATATATTTTAATCATAACTAACTCATAAATTTTATTTTATTGACATTAATGCTATTAAGTTAACTTCAAATTTATTAAACATTTTTCTCACATTTCATAAGATGAATGATATTCAATTTAAAAAAAATTATTTTATTCAAAATTTGAATATATTATATAAAACAAAAGGTTTTTATTTATAATATGAAAATTTTAAATACAAAATTTAAACACTCCAAATTTATATATATAATTTTATTTTTTATTTTTTACATTTTAACGGTCCAAAATTAAAAAAAATAAAAATTTTATTTTTGGTTTTTTACCTCATCAATAATATAATTCTAGAGTCTATTCATCATTTATTAGTCAATCTTTTTATTTTTATATAGGATGTTAGCAAATATTATAACTTTTATTCATTATCTACTTTTTCTTAATAAAAATGAGTTTGTATACGTATGTTTCTCATTGAATGAAAAATAATGAGATTTGGTTATTTCTAATATAATTTTGAAAATTCAATTATTTTAGAAAGAATAATTTCAAACTTGGCTATTTCTAATATTTTCCTTATAAAATTTGACTTAAGTAATAAAAGGTTGTGGGTGGAGAACGTTGGCATAACATTTTTATAGTCTTAATTCTTGGAACAAGTAACCTAATCCCAATTTGTTTTTTTCCACATACATATCCATGCATTGATCCAATATTTTTCATTCATGAATCACGCCCAGATAGACCACTTGCACCGCTAGATTGTATACAATTCAACTTCACCGGTCACTCAATCCTTTTATTTTTATATCACATACCTTCAACCTTTATTTGCAACGCCGCTCCCCACTTCTCACATAGGAGCTAAGCAAAAGATGGGAGTTTCAACTTGCTCTCTTGACAGTGCTAGTGAGCAAAAGTAGTTTCCTCAAATATGTGAGTCAATTTATGGGATTTGGTGGCGAGTCACTATTGAGAACTCTGGAGCCAAAATGGGAAGTTTCACAAGGCTACAAAAGTGAGTCATACGCTACAAAGATGCGCCAAGGCTACAAAGGAGAGCCACATAGCTAGTACGATATTTTTCTTAATCATGCTTTCTTTGTATACTTCTATCTTCATGCTACAAAAGTTGGATAACGAAGATAATAAGTGATAAGACTTAGGGTTAGAGAGCCACAGATAATGAGTCTTAGGGCTATATAGGTTGAGCTAAAGTCAAGTTTAAAGGCCACAGAAGTTAGACTACAATTAATTAGTTTAAGGATCATAAATGTTGGACTAAAGCTAATAAGTAAAGGTTACAAAGGTTGGCCCATAGTTAAATCAGTAGGCCATAAAGGTTGGGCATAAGTAGACGTTCTCCTTGGTTACAAAAGTCAAATTGAGTGAGATGTATTAAAATTTTTTAAGGCTACAAAAGTTCAACTATAACAAGATTTAGATGATTAAGCATTTGAGTTAAAATATGCTATATGTTAACCTACCCGGGCTTATATGTTAGCCACATGGGTAGTAATTAACTAAATCTAAAGTCTATTTTATATTTTATGTTATAATCAACTAAATCAAGTTATAGATTTCAAAATGATGCATGTTATGTTAATGTTCAGCCTATGTACTTGTGTTATGTTTTTTATTAAGTTAGGCATGTTTTGTGGATGTACTATCGATTTTTCTTGTGTGATTAATTGATACGTTGTTTAGCCTTATTTTCTCATTAGATTTAATACATAAGTACGCAGTAGATTCAACACGTAACTTTAGGTATTAAGAAGATAAAATTTACTTTATTCGAGGTAAAAGATCTTTGGAGTGATGGGATGAAGATTCTCAATACTTAGGAATTTATTTTTCTGTCATTTGTATGTTTAATATAACACTGTAGTAGAGTTGTGTTAAGACATACTCAAGTGATTATGTAATATAAGTTTTAATTTGTAATTTTGTTGTATATGGATACAAAATGTCACTCGAGTCAATATGTTTATTCTCCTGTGATTTATATTTATACACGTACATTAGAAGATATGCTAGTAATGACCTGATAAAAGATTATGCATGTTAGAAAATTTGTAACGACCTGAATCGTACTATTACCCCATGCATGAACATATAACTATAAGCCTACAAATAACAAGGTCATGCATGGAACACATCATACTGTGGCCACAAATTACTAGATCTTAATCAATTATAAACTTACTTTTCTAGCTAGGTACTAATTTGATAATCAAAGATGGCGAGCATGATTGGAGACATTGTAAGAAGATGGAGGGTGACTCAAGGCGAAGGTAAGTGTGAAGAAATTTCAACTTAATTAGTGGAAACTGATGGACTTAATTATTTTTTAAAAAATGATTAATAAAGTTAAAAATTGTAGGAATTATCCTCATTGATATATTGTATTTTACCCAGGTAGATATTGCATGTGAAACTAACAAGACTAATCAATTGGGGGATGTTATATTCGACCTACCTTAAAAAAATTTCGTCTTTGAAATTTATTTTTATAGCGTATGAACTAGCTAATCTCAATATTTCTCTAAATAGACCTCATTATCCAACATGATACTGGTTTGGCTCTGATACCACATGAAACAGCTTGGCCCAATCAGTGGACTGACTCAATTAGGTAAGCTAATAAGCTTATTCATTTTTTAAAAAGTGATTAATTAAGTTAAATATTGGAAGTATTATATCTATTAATATATTATATCTTACCCTAGTAAGTATTAAATATAAGATTAATTAGAGTTACTAATTTGGGGATGTTACAAAAAGACCTTCTTGATCCCCTTGACATTGATCTCTGGCATTCCCTCTTTTTCTACATCAACTTGGGAAGGCCACCAACGATGCCATTGAGGGAGATGAGTCTGCCAAGCACTTTGGAGATTGCCAGTACAAGGAAGATTCCTTCTTCGAGAAAGTGTATCTAGAAAATGGGAACCGGTACAAGTACAAAGTAACCAATTAAGTACATCTATGCAACCTCTAGCTCTCTCCCATTATTCCCTATTCAGAAAGGTAAGGACTCCAACTAGATAGGTTATGTGGCGGTGGCGACCAATAAGGGCAAGAAGGTGTGGTCCTCTTCATAATTTTAAAACTCCTTTTTGACTCCAAAAACTTCTTGAGTCCTCTAATCCATGACTTTTGAGTCAAATTCCATTAATGAATACCCCTTGACTTAATTTATAAATGGCTTCTCAAGTCTCTTTAAGTCTCTTCTGAGTTAAGTAAAAAGGTTTAAAAAATATATTATTTTCTTGTTAATTTAGTTAAATCAATAATTTAAAGTAGCATAAACCATACATTTATCAATTTTAAATGTCAAAGAGAGTATTATCTCATAATTTGGTATATCTTTCTCCATATTAGACTGAAAAATTATTATAAATGACTCTGAATCGGCTTAGAGTCGATTTCGAGTTGACTACACTCCATAGCCTATCAAGTCAAGTTAAAATCCTAAATTTTAACAATGAAGTCCTCGTCGGTCAATATTATTGACCGCCGGTGGAGTTAGGCCATGGCATGGTTAGAGATCAATAGTATCTGACTATGTGAATCTTATCCTTCTTCTTCCTCTAGTTTTTTGGTCTTTTGAGTTTTTCTTTTCACAAATTTTGGATTTGATGTGTGAGTGCACAATAATTGAAAAATTATTATACATGACTACTTTTGAATTATTTACACTAATTAATGTTACATCCCAGAGCCGTAACTCTTTTTGGTTAACTTTTGGGGCCACCTAACCTGCCACACGTTATATGATGTTGAAAAGTGATATAGGTGTCTTAAGGCCGGCCTATGTAAAAATCAATCGGCATTGACCAAGGCAATGAGATTGGTGGACTTGTACCACGATGAGGAGTTGAGCATAGAGTTAACGGACGCAACATGGGATCGAGGTGCACTCACCACGTTAAGCTCGATAGATACAGTAATGGTTACAACCGGCCGCCAAGTTGCAATCCAAACAAGCCATGTCCGGTGACGGCCGTGGGCTTTGCAAGCCCTCGACTTGGGAATTGGATCATATTAGATAGACTCTAATTATATAATATCTAAAAAATAGAATTTAACTTCTCAATTTCCTGCGTGACATGCACTGCATTATATAATTTTGGTTATTTATTATTCTTGTATTTCAATTATTTTAAAAAATTTAGACTTTTACATAAATTTAAGTTGACTTAGAATATAATGAATTTCAAATAATGTTCATTCTAATACCTGGTTTGTATTCTAGACGATATTTTTTAGCTTTATCTATTATATTTATTTTTAAAAATCATAATATATGATTATTTTTTTATTTATTAGTGGTATTCATCAATTTGTAAATTTAAGAAATCTAACTTATGAATGGTTAAAATTAAAATAGACTCTAATTTTAGATGATTTATATTTCTTATTTATATTTCTAATATTAAAAAGGTAAAATTATAATTTAATTTATAATTTTAAAGAATAAAAAATAAAGGATAATATTGTAAAATATTTAGTGGGCATATGTCATGTTTTAGTTAAAAGCCATCAAAAGGAAACTTATAATATTTTTGTTAATAAGAAATAAAGAGCATTATTTTAAATTAATTAGAGGACATGTGACGATACCAAGTAAAAAGTATTGGTTTTCATATATTTATATAGTAGATATTAAAGATAAACTCTAGTTATTTTAGTTCCCTATATAAGATTTCATTAAATAGGTGTGTGTGATGGAAATTAATAATCCGAGTTGCACCATTAATCAATAGTTTTTTTAAATTTCAAAATTTGATAACAAATTTCAATGTCAAAATGGTCGCAAAATAATTATGACAGTTGACACTGAATTTTTCAGTGATAATTTGATCATAAATTGTCAATTAATGTGCCACCCAAATTTCTAATAGTAAAATTTTGGTAGCATTTAATTTTGACACTGAAAAACAGTAACAAGGTAATATTGACACCTAAATTTTAAGTGACAATTCAGTGATGAATAATAAAAATACACCACCAAAATTTTAATGGCAAAATTTTGGTGACATTTATTTTTTACATAGAAAAACGGTGTCAAATTAGAGGCAAGTATTTAGTCACCAAATTTTTTGTGACAAAATAAAAATAAAATTTTGTATTGCTTTAAATTTGTGATTTTTTAGTATCAAATATTGTTGTCAGCGTATTTTAGTGACAAATTTGTCATTAAAAATTTTGGTAAAAGTTTAGTGGCAATAAGTCAAAAATTATTTAATGAGAAGTTATCTAAAAAAAGTAGAGTTTATTTATGATCACTAATAGAGATGGCATGCAAATGGTATAGTTATTTATTTATAATAAGAGGACATAAGATGCTCAGGCCAATGATATTTTCTTGAGACGTAATAGATGAATTTTAGGAATTTAAGGTTGTTATCTATTTTCAAAGAAATATAGTTAAAGTGTGACTAGCTTAACTACCTTTAAACTAATCTCTAAAATATATCCTATCTCTCTCTCCAATTATTTTCGGCTGCGAGTGTGTACCTACTATCTACTCGCACGGCACGAGTGCCCATTTTTGCATGTATCATCTCTCTAAAAATATGTCATACGTCTCTCTAAACAATAGTTTATCATGTTTAAAATCTATAGTTACATCCCCCTATTATTAAATTTTACTCTAATAAATATTGTAGTTGAAATATATTACATCAATCAACTTCACCGACCCCGTAACGTTGCCATTTTGTTTATGCATTCTATCTTTTATAATATCTAAATTCATGCGCTATAAATGTAGATGGCGGATTATTCATGCGAATAGCTGTCATGAACTATAAATATTTATATTAAGGGCTAAACCACGTGAAAAATAAACGACGCCAACGACTTTGCATGCCCTGTAGTTCAAACTTCATTTTCCATGTACTAAATACACATCAAATTAGTAAATGCTCGTGCGTGGACAATTGAGGGAGAACAAATATTTTGAAGGGTAATCTTCCACGTTTTACATGTCATTCATGTTATAAACTTGAAGAACCTGTAATACAACGTTTTACATGTCATTTATTTTATAAACCTGAAGAACCAGAAATAGTACGTTTTATATGCCATTCATGTTATAAACCTGAAGAACTTGAAATAGAACGTTTTACACGTCATTCATGTTATAAACCTGAAGAACCTGAAATATGGTACTTTTGACCCATGCACAAATATTTCGAATGGTAATCTTCCACGTTTTGCATGCCATTCATGTTATAAACCTGAAGAAGTTGAAATAGAACGTTTTACATGTCATTCATGTTATAAACCTGAAGAACCTGAAATATGGTACTTTTGACCCATGCACAAATATTTCGAATGGTAATCTTCCACGTTTTGCATGCCATTCATGTTATAAACCTGAAGACCCTGAAATATGGTACTATTGGCCCACGCAAGCATGCATGATCAGCCTATAAATAATATCATCCAGGGAACAGATAATGAAGCCACAAACAATTACTAGATCTGAGTCAGTAATTTGTTAATCAAAGATATGGCGAGCATGAGTGGAAACATTGCGACCAGATGGAGGGAGATCCAAGGAGAAGACAAGTGGAATGGCCTTCTCAAACCCCTTGACATTGATCTCCGGCGATCCCTCCTTGTCTACGGCAACTTGGCGCAGGCCACCATCGATGCCATTGAGGGAGATGAAACCGCCAAGCACTACGGAGATTGCCGGTACAAGGAAGACTCCTTCTTCCGAAAAGGTGTACTTGGAGAACGGGAACACGTACAAGTACCAAGTGACCAAGTACATTTATGCAACCTCCAGCCTCTCCTTTGCCTATTCCGATAGGTACGGAGTCCAACTGGATAGGATATGTGGCGGTGGCGACCGACGAGGGCAAGAAGGAGCTCGGCCGGAGAGATGTGGTGGTTGTGTGGAGGGGTTCAGTGACGATAAAGGAGTGGCTTGACGACGCTGCTGCCTCCTTGGTTCAACCTGATAAGTTGGAACCCGGTGTTCTTGGTCGTGTTCATCAAGGCTTTCTCTGGGTGTATACTTTGGATAATCTCTTGTCTCCGTACGATAAGACTAGTGCTAGAGATCAGGTACACACTAAGTCTAATTTTATCTAGAAGCAAATTTTAATTATGAGGGGTTAGAAAGGAGCATAATCTCCTGAAAACTGAAATTTGAACCAATTGAACTAAAACTTTAATTTGGTTCAGTTCCGAATTTAAATTTGCTAGGTTTTTGGCAAGCCAAAGGTACTTTTAAAGGAGGCTTAATATGTCAGACTGAACCAAACTAGACCCACCAAAATGACTTATGTTTTCTTTATCATTAATTAACTTAGCTAGTCTAATCTATAGAGATGTAAAGTCGCTTTTCCAACACAGGTTTTTTATTAATACCACTATTCTTAGGGTTATAATATGATATAGTAAATGATCAATAGCATGCGTACGGATCTAAAATACAGATTTGTGGGTTAATTAGGTAGTAGTAATTGGAATATTCAATGATGCGGGCTTTCTAAAATTTTAGGTATTGGGCGAGGTGCGGAAATTGGTAGACAAGTACAAGGACGAGGATATGAGCATAACAGTGACCGGCTTTAGCTTGGGAGGTGCACTCACCACCTTAAACTCGATAGACATAGTAGCCAATGGCTACAACCGGCCAAGTGACAATCCAAGCAAGGCAATTCCCGTGACTGCCGTGGGTTTTGCGAGCCCTCGAGTTGGGGATCAAGATTTCACCTCCCAGTACGACAACATGGAAAATTTAAGCTTTATCAAAGTGAGGAATCTGGTAGACGTTGTTCCAAATCTTCCACTTACTCTTTGGCCGTTGTTTCCCTACTCTGATTGCGGTGTTGAACTCCCCCTTGATGCCAGGCTATCGCCCTACTTGAAAGAAAATGCAAAAAAGTCACATGCTCATAATCTGGAGATTTATTTGCATGGAGTCGCGGGAACCCATGGGACAGATGGTGAGTTTAAACTGGAAATAGATAGGCCGCTAGCACTCTTGAACAAGGAAATTGATGCTCTTGTAGATGACCTGAAAATTCCTGTGGGCTGGTGGGCGGAGTCCAAAGGGATGGTGCAATGGAAGGATGGCACTTGGCACTTGAAGAAGGAAGTCGAACCAACTGCGGAAAGCAGTACCTGAATTATATACTAATGACATCTCGTGCCGGTGTCGAAATAATTGGAGCACCTAGCTAGTACTCGATCGTTTGTTTGGGTTTATATTTATTAAGAAGAGCACATAAGGTGCTCACATATATATTATTATAAAATAGGTTAATAATTATGATATTTTATAGAGATATTTTTGATAAATCTTGAGAATTTTGGAGGTAGCTATCTCTTTAAAATAAATATGGTCAAATATTGTAACTACCTTAGCTACCTCTAAATCTCTAAGAATTTTCAAAAACTTAATTACTTAAAAATATCATTAATTATAGGTGAGTGCATGTTTCTGTTCAATAAAAGCACCTGAGGTGCATGGTGATTGTGTGCTGGTTGATTCAATAATTACGTGTACGATGATTGTGCATGTAAAAAGATCAATGGTGATTGTGTGCTGGTTGATTCAATAATTACGTGTACGATGATTGTGCATGTAAAAAGATCAATGCTGGGTTAATTATTGTGTGACTTTATGTATGATCATTGGCATAATGACTACAATATTATTTTTGTTGGCACTCAACACTTAAAAACAATCTGAAAATCAGCAGAATGCATTATTAATTATTCAATAAAAATAAATATTCGGATACACGGGAGAATGCATTTAAATTCCTAAGCATTTAAATAACATTTAGAATAACATTCGTATCACTATGCTCAAAGCTCGATTAAATTTGATTTGGTTTAATAATCAATTTGAAAAACTTTACTTGAAGTTTCACTCAATATTAAATTAGTCGAGTGTGGACTTATACCTGCACAAATTGGTTCGACTCAAAGTTGAATAAATTATATGAAACAATATTTTTGACTATATTTATCGTCAATTTTTTTTATAAAAATATAACTAAATTATCTTTTATGCATAATTATGTCAATTTTGAAATATTTTAATTATAATTTAAATTTTAATATGAATTATACGAAAAAATAATATTAATAAATACAAATTAACCTAAATCAAACTTGAATTGACTCAAATATTTTTTAGCTTAATTCAAAATCGAAATTAAACGAACCGAACTTGAGTTGACCAAAACTCGACTCGGGTCCTCCGATGAGCAATCCTCTCATCATGAATATAAAACTCTCTTTCGATTTGTTTGTCGAGTGTGTGTGAGAACATATATGCGTTTGAAAATAATTTGATCATAAATTGTCAATAAATGTGTGACGCAAATTTTCAGTAGTAAAATTTTAGTGGTATTTAAATTTAACATTAAAAAACGGTAACAAGGTAATTTTTTCACTGAAAATTTATGTGGCATTTCAGTGACAAATTTTAAAAATGCACCACCAAAATTTTAGTGGTGAAATTTTGGTGGCATCTATTTTTTACATTGAAAACTGTGTCAAATCAGAGGTAAATATTTAGTCTCCAAATATTTCATGACAAAACGGATGCAAATTTTTGTATTGCTTTAAATTTGTGATTTTTTGGTATCAAATATTTTCGTCACTATATTTTGGCGACAAAATAGTGACAATTTTGGCACTAAAAATTCCAGTAAAATTTTAGTGGCAAAAAGTCAATTTTCCTCTAGTGAATTATTTAATGAGAAATTATCTAAAAAAAGTAGAGTTTATTTATGATCACTAATAGAGATGGCATGCAAATGGTACAGTTATTTATTAACAATAAGAGGACATAAGATGCTCAGGCTATTATATGTGCTAATGATATTTTCTAGAGACGTAATAGATGAATTTTAGGAACCAACGCCTTGCCCCAATTGCTGGTAATGGTAACCAGCCAACGCTAATGCCCCAATTATATGTGCTAATCCGGGTTGCATAAATCGCCGATTTCGAATCGGAATCGGCCGATTCCACTCGGATTGGAGGAAAACCGATTCAAAAAACCTATTGAATCGGTTTTCATCTGAATTAGTTCATGAATCGGCCGATTCTGGGCGCAGGGGCATGGCGCGGCGGGGTGGGGCAATGGCGGTGGGGAGGGACAGGGCGGGGCTGGGGGGAGGGGGTGGGGTGCGGCCGGCACAAGGCGGGGAGGGGGCGCAGCGGCAGTGGTGGCAGCGACAGCGGGAGAGAGCCGAGTGGCGTGGGTTTAGGGGGAGGGAGGGCGGGGCGCGGCGGGCGCAGGGCTGGGCAAGTCTGGGGGAGGGGATGCGCTGTAACGACCCGGCCTAAAGTGCAACATAATGGGCTAAGTCATTTCTTTAAAATGGATACCCTTGAAGTTAAAGATTTCTAGTCCATTCCCACTTATAAACAGGATCTTCTTCCAGTAGGTATTAGATGTGAGACTAAGTTGAGGGATCTCACAATCCACCCACCTTAGGAAATTTCGTCCCCGAAATGCCTATACTTGGCCCGTTTCTAGCCCCTGCCTATGACCTTCTGGCCTGTGACCGGCAGCCTAGCTAACGTTCCTAATCCAGCCCACCATCTAACACGGAACCAGGTCGGCTCTGATACCATTTATAATGACCCAGCCCAAAGTGTAACGTAATGGGCTAAGTTATTTCTTTAAAATAGGTACCCCGAAAGTTAAAGATCTTTAGTCCATTCCCACTTATAAACATGATCTTCTCTCAGTAGGTATTAGATGTGGGACTAAGTTGAGGGATCTCACATGTGCGGCAGCGGCGGTGATGGGGAAGGGGGCGGATGCGGGAGAGAAAGGGCGAGGGAAAGAAATAACACTCAGTGGCATTCTCGTAATTAAAATGTGACTCATGTCTGACTCGAGTCAAAAATAATTACTAGCTCTAAATAATTAAAAAAAATCTTAAAAATATTAAAAAATATAATACACACAATAATATCAAAATGACATCAATATCTAATTTTTATATGTTTATGTTATGAGTAGTCAAATTATTATATATGACCGATTTGGACCTATTCAGACCGATTCAACTGAACTGATTCTTGTCCGATTTAGACTGATTCCGATTCCAAATCTGACTCCCTCGAAAATCAATTCCGATTCTGATAGATTTATGCAACCATGGTACTAATGGTAACCTGCCAACGCCTTGCCCCAATTGCTGGTCCACGGGGAACCAGCAATTAGGGCATGTCACCGCTCCGATGGCCACCACACCTGACTTGGAGACAAATTTTTCGAGTCAGGTTTGGATTGAGGTTGGATTATTTTGACAGGAAAAATTAAAGCGTCTCATATGGCTTACACATGTTACAAATTTAATTTTAATATTTTTAGTGAGTTCCACGAGGTTGATAAAATTTTGTGTTTTTTTACATCAAGTATATTTTTAAAAAATATACTAGTTTAAAGGTATTTTAAAATTAGTTTCTATTACAATTATTTTGACAATTAAAATGAAATGGTTAGATATATTAGATGGAGTTAAAAATTTATAAATACCCTTATTATTATTTTTATATTTGTTTATGGGAATTTTGAGTAGGGGGAGTTACAAAATTACTCCATATAAAAAGTAAAGCTCATATAAGCTATGCAATTCATGTAAGACTACTCAAAGCTCGATTTAGCTTGTTAATTGACTCGAAGCTTAACTCGACATTAAATAAGTTGGGTCTAAGCTCATACATGCACGGCTTAGTTCGACTCGAAACTCGATAATTTATACATGGAATAAAAATTTTGACCATATTTAAATTTAATTATATATATATATATATATAACAAAATTATAAAATATCATTACATTATATCAAATTTAAATAAATTTATGCATGACTAAATTATTTTTTTATGTATAATTATGTTAAACTTGAGATATTTTAATTATAAATTGAATTTTAATATGAATTATACAAAAAAATAATATTAATAAATACAAACTAAGCTAACTTGAACTTAAATTGACTTAAATATTTTTTAGCTCAATTCGAACTCAAAATCAAACGGACCGAGCTTAAATTGTGCAAAACTTGGCTCGAGTCATCCAATGAGCACCCCTCCGTTCATGAATATAAAACTCTCTTTCGATTTGTTTGTCATGTGTGTGTAAGTACATATATGTATTCGAAAATAATCTTTTTTTTTTAAAAAATCTCAACGGAACATGAGTTTGGTTGAAAAAAGTGTGTCTGCTTATTTGATGACTTTGATTAAAAACAAAGGGACCTGATATGCATATGGGATGTATTATAAAAAATAATATATTCTTTTCAATTTTTTAAGAGATTTTTATGAATCTAACTTACCTCTAGGGTGGTTTTAAAATATCTATTTTTTAAAAAAAGTGGTTATTTTCTTCTTTTTTAATGTTTGACATTTACTTCTCGTTGATTATATCAATTCAGATGTTTGAATTAAATACCAACTTGATCTGAGATGTGTGATTTTGATTCATTTGGATCCTATACAGGTGGACTACAGTTTGGGTAGGGCCCATAATTTCGGATCGAATGTGGATTGGATCAATGTATGAGTTATATTTCATTTGGACCCACCTTAAGTTGAAGAATGGTACTATGAAATAAAAGCTGCAGGATATCCACAATTACAATTCATGTTTTAAGCCCATTTCGAGTTGAGATAGTCTTAACTAATTTATATCAGTTCAATTTAATCGTTTTTTTATAAATCAATATATTCAAGCTCTTTAAAATTTTAATACAGATTGCAATCAACTCGTATATATAATAAAAAACTTCTATGTTTAATGAAACTAAATCGTAACGAGGTAAATATTTGTAAAACAGCTTTTTAAGAAAACCACACTTTAATGTGTGATTTTCTGCCAGTCCACTTGGTCACATTGCAAATACAAGTGCATGCTGCTATGTGTAAGGTGTGAGTGTAATATACATGAATTTTAAACACCTTATTAATCTTGGGCTCTTTGGGCGCCCAACCAAGTTCTAATACTACTATTGAGCCCTTTGAGCCCTTAAAGATACTTGTAATAGGTGTCACAAGTCTCTCTTAATTTAAAAGCTAACTCAATTTTCCCATTGCCCTGTATACTAGTCACCAACATCATCCACGGCTGATGTAAGATAAACACAACAACTCCCCTTCACATATCGGGCATCGGACGATCTCAAAATCATTATTGTTTGGCAATTTTCCCTTCATCAGACAGCACTCACACTCACATCTCCCCACGGCACTCATAATCTCCCCTTCATCAGACGGCACTCACATTTCCCCTTCATCTGACGGCACTCACACTCACATCTCCCCACGACACTCACATCTCCCCTTCATCAGAAGGTACTCACACTCACATCTCCCTACGACACTCACAATCTCCCCTTCATCAGACGACACTCACACTCACATCTCCCCACGGCACTCACAATCTCCCCTTCATAAGACGGCACACACACTCACTCTCCTTCATCTCCCCTTCATTAGACGGCACTCACACTCATATCTCCTTCATCACCCCTTCATGAGACGGAACTCACACTCACATCTCCCCATGGCACTCACATCTCCCCCCTTCATCAGACGACACTCACACTCACATCTCCCCTTCATCAAACGGCACGACACTCACATATCATCACATGGTAAACTCTGACAATTAGCATAGGCAAGCACTACCAAATCTCTTAAACTCGGACAATTGGCATAGGCAAGCACCTTTAAATCTCCTAAGATTGTAACCTGGTTCTCATACCACTTCTTAGGCCCTTTCGGCCCCCAACTAAGTCTAATACCACTTCTTGGCCCTTTGGGCCCCCAACGAAGCTCTGTTAAGCTTTTGGGCCCCAAATGGGACTTACAATAGGTGTCACAGGCCTCTCTTAATCCAAAAGTTAACTCAAAGAATAAGGTTTTCCCATTAGCCTATATATAACTCACCAACATCATCTACGACTAATGTGGGATAAACCCAACAATTAACTTATGTTATAAAAGGTAATAAGGTATTTAATTGTGTTATTTTAAATAACATATTAGACTAAAATAAAACTATAATGATTTAAAAATATATTTTACCAAAAAAATATTTAGTGGCAGAAATTAACTTGTACGAAATATAGTAAACTAAAAAGAGAAATTGATCTGTTTTGTTTAAAGGGTAAAATTGGCCTAATCAGATTAACCAACCTCGATGTAAAACCCACGACTTGAGTCAGGGTTTTATATTCAGAACCGGTCAGTTCGACCGTTATTTTTGAGTCGAGTTAGATTCACAACACGTGTACTGAGCCGACGCCAGTCACGTGTATGAGCTATGAGGGTCATGTGTACCTAAGTATCTTAGAACATATGAGAGTATGCTAGTTATTTTTATTATTATTTTCATATATAGTGGACCGTAGAATTAGTTTTAAGTCGTTTACCGCATTAGGACGCGTTACGAGCAGTTTGGATGGGTTGATAGTTCTAGAGCATATCATTACGATGTGTTAGTGTTTGTTTGATTTTATGGGATTTTCCCGATTTTTATGAATTTTTTTAGGATTTAATACACCTTAGTTATTATACTTGACTCGAGCCGGAGACGAGTCAAGTCTTATTTACAAGTTTGCCACCCAACCATTTCTTCTCCACCCCCGACGTTTCTTCCTTCCCCACCCAAAACCTTGCCCCGACGCCGCCCCCGTGCAAAGTCGTCGCCGCTGCCGTGGACACCGGCCTGTCGCCGATCGTCGCTGGCCAGCCCCACCACGGCGTCGCCGTGCCGCCCTGACTAGCCCCGGCCGCTGCTAGGCCACCGTGACGCCGGAATCGCCTCGCCTAGTACCGCGGCTACATTTCGGTCGGGTCACCGATTCCGCCGCCGGCGACCGTCGCCGCTACGATCAGGTGGTCTCTTTAGCACCATCGACCGCCCAGTGACCTTCTCCAACCGGAACGGAGGCCAACGCCGCCATCCCGACCGGATCTCCACACCACCACGGCCAGCCTCTGTTTTAGCGATTTTCCGGCGAGCCATCGCCTCGACCGACCACATTGATGTCGTGGATGTGTCGGGCTCGCTGAGCCGGTTCCAATGGTACCCTATATGACCCCTATCCAACTAGTAGACGCTGCCGGAAAGGTGCCGGAAAACCACTGAAGCCACCGGAAAACCACCAAAACCTACCGGAAAATCGGATTCGCTTGATCATGTGAGGAGTTCATCCAGTTGATCCCGATCGAACATCGGACGCCGATGAGCGCCGAATTCGAGCTCCGAGACGCGCGACGGAAACCCTAGCCGTCGCCAATTGCCGATGACGTGAGGTATAATTACCTCCGAATTTATAATTTAAACTTGATGATTGTTAGCACAGCATGATAGGGTTGGTTTAATGACGTGATTAATGCTTAATTATGGATGAAACGATGAGTTGCATGATGAGATTAAGTGTGAATGAAGAGTAAGTGATCGAATGAGAGCATGATAAGTGATTACGACGTAACTTAGAAAAATATGATAGGATTGGTATGAATAGGAGTTAGAAATTCTTTCATACTTATGATTATTTGACTGTTGATGAATGTTATTCGTATTGTGTGTGATGTTCATTGAGTTTGCTGCATCATTTAGTTAGCGGGTGTTAGTATTTAGTTTTAATGTGTAGGTACGGAGTAGGAGTTTGCCGCTTAGGCGCGATGACACGCTTGGAGCTTCTACCAGGTCCGTTAGGACTTCTACTCTTATTTTTATGATATTTTCTATTGTATGTTTGATTTATTGTCTGCAGGACGGGTTAAGTGGCATTTTATCGGATCTCACTTAACTCAGGCCATTTAACCGAACATTTTTCAGATTAATAACCCCTTGAGGATTGATTTCGAAAACAAGATCCACCAAAAGTTGCCTTCAGGCCTATTATATAACTCCCTACCCAAGCCTATATGTATATATAGTTTTCGCATTTCTGTGAGACAAGAGATGGAGAAATTGACTGCACGTACCATGCAGAGGATGTCGTGACAGTCAAAGCGGGCTCTAGATTAGTGCCAGCGGACTGTTCCATTCCCGAGGGATCTTGACAACTCCGCATTTGAGTTCCTCACACCCGGAGAACGTGGAGGTTTACGGGTACTGTTTAGTACAGTGCATGTTTGGACTTGTGGTTCAAAGGGTATTAAAGGCGACTACTTGAGAGTACTCGGCCTTCGTGCTCAAGGCCAGGAGAAATATGGAGGTAAGGAGAGGGCTTAGGATAAAGTTTTACATGAAGTACTGAAAAAGAAGTGCCGAGAGCGGCACAGTACCAGCAGCAGATTAGCAAGTTCGGGATGCTACCGGGTCTGCAGCCCAGTGGCTCCTCAGTAGTGCCCTTCAGAGTATTCACGTGAAGTATATGTTATTTTCTTTCATATGAGAGTTTGCTCTCATAGCCAGTTTGTTATAGTTATTTTCTTTTCGAACCAGTAACGCTTGTTACTGACGTTTTTCCTATATATATATAGGTGATATGCACGAGATGGATGTGCCGGCCAGGACGAAGGAGCAATAAGGTCTTCTGTACACACACATTGGGTGATTGAATGTTTAATGTTTTGTTTATGATGTTATTTTATAAACATGCTATGATTAAATAGTTTGAGGCATGACAATGACATGAAATGAAATGAAATGATCAGAGTAGCGCAGCAAAAGTGTAATGGGCTAGGACCCAAAGTTCAGAGAATGATGAATATAGTAGATTAGAAGTCTGTGTGAATGCTATTGTTGCTATGTGTATATATGTTTGAATATATGATTTTGACAGGGTGGCCCCTAATTGTATTTTTAGGGGAAATTCTGTCCCTTTCGTTTTAGAATTTTTACTAATTTTGATTGTAATTGTGTTGGTGTGAAAATTGGTTGCATGTCATCCATTTAGTATCCTGTTAGGGTTTTATGTATTAATACATACATGTAGTAAGTTGGATCTTCATCTTAAGACGCCGAGATTGGATCCGCACGAGTTAGGTTTGGGTTAGCCGACTTAACTGGGGCCTGTAACATGCCGGTTTGGTTCACGAGTGTGAACCAGATTTGAGGTGTTACACTCGAGATGTTATTTTGGGAGTTCTATGACTTCATATATATATATATATATATAAACGAAAAAAACAAAGATAGCTTTGCTTCACTTTTGATTTGATCGTTTAAAATTCCTCTGATGATCAGAAAGAAGAAAGAGACTTTGCATTCACTCTTCAAAATACGAAGACGAAGTTGACGGCCGACCCCTGTGATCTGATCATGTGCGGCAGAGACATCATCTTCGACTTCATCCCTCACAGCCAAATTTGGCCATGTGCAAAAAGAAATATATGTTTAATTGAGCAAATGTGCAATATTTATTTATATACAACAAAACAACAAAATAACCAATGTGCAATATATAATATATATATAAATGAAACAAATTTTAATCGAGCAAATCTTGACTTGCCTTGTGAATAACCTTAATCTTTAAAGTATATAAACAAGATCTCGTTACAGAGAGACTAATTTTAATAATAATTACAAGGTGGACTTTTCCTGATCCAGTGCGTGCTTTGCACTTTGTAATGTTTCAAGATGCTGTTCAAAGTTCAAAACCAAAAAAATGTAGGCTTAAATTTATATTATTTTATGAGTATCAAACTGAAGAGCTAAAGGTTGTGTGTTTGATCCGCGCTCACTACATTATTTAATATCACTTTTTGTTGGATAAATGTACAAGAAAAATGAGACCGTAATTGGTATTTGAGCTTGGGCCCAGATAGTCTTTATGCAACCCCTTTGCTTTCGATTATTAATAATTTTCTCCACCCTAAGAAATGGGGAAAAAGAAAATCATAAATTAGGCGCGAGCCAACTCATGAGCTATTTTTGATCTTATAATAGAGTTGGTTTCGTACTCCTCAAAATTAAATAGTTTAAGTATATTTGAGCTTAAATTGAACTTGAATAACATAAAAAATGTTCGAGTCAATTTCGATCGTTCGATCTCGAGTCGAGTTCGAACAAACTTCGAGCTATTCGATTTGAGTTCGAGCACAAGCTTGCTCGCTCATTTAGCGGCCCTAGTTAGAGCTCAATAGAATCTAACTATGTGGATCTTATCCTTCTTCTTGCTCTAGTTTTTTTGGTCTTTTGAATTTTTATTTTCACAAATTTTGGGTTTGACCTGTAAATGCATGGTGAATGAAATCGAGATGTGAAATGACTGAAGCATGTTTGAATAAAATTAGAGTTTAATTTGTTTTCTTTTAGCATTTTGATCATTTCTATATCTTTTTTGTTTAATCAAAGCTTGTATTTTGGTCGATTAGTGGATTTGCATGAAATTGAGGTGTCGGGTTGCTTGCTTGCTTTGATCGCTTCGATTGTCTCCATGTCTAAACCAGTTATCAGTTATGATTATAATAAAGCTGAGAAGCCAAGGTTAAGGTTTTTCTTGGTACTTGTGATTATTTGTAGGCTGTGTTCATTGATACGGCGACTCAAATATTTCACCAGGCCCATGAAAGAGCTGTTCACACTTGATCATGGTGATTGTAATGTGACTTTGATCTTGGAGGTGCATTGGAATATATAGTTCATCGTAGAAGGTATTACGTTCTCATCAACTGCGCACGCATTCAATGTGCGCCGTTGATGATGGCATTCATAAACGATGCACATTTGCGTGCGGACACAAATTAACTTAGTTCATCCATGGTTGCATGAATCGGAATCGGAATCGGAATCGGTTTTCAAAGGAGTCGGAATCGGAATCGGAATCGGTTTGAATCGGCCAAGAATCGGTTCAGTTGAATCGGTCCAAATTAATTTAATCGGTCATATATAATAATTTGATAATTTATAATATAAATATATTAAAATTGGGTATTGATGTTATTTTGATATTATTCTGTATATTATAGTTTCTGATATTTTTAAATATTTTTAAAGATTTTTTTAAAATTATTTAGAATTAATTATTATTTTTGACTCAAGTTAGATTCGAGTCAACTTTTAATTACGAGAATGCCACTCTTTACCCCCCGCCGCCGCCGCCGCCGCCAGCCCGGTCGGCGGCGAGTCTCGAGGCGGCGATGTCAGAGGATGTCGGCAGCCCGGTCGGACGAACAGTCAGCGCGGCGAGGCGGCCCGGAGCGGCGGCGAGTCGGCGGCGAGTCGCGGCGATTCGTGCGTCACAGCCCGATTCGGTCCGGCCACACTTCGGCGGCGACGTTGCGAGGTCGGCGGCGAGGTCGGTAGCCCGGTCGGCGGCGAGCCCGGAGTCGGGGAGCACGGCGGAGGGCCGAAACGGGGCGGCGGCGGGCGGACGAGCGGCGGCGGCGCGGGGAGAGCGGGTTTGATTTTAGGTTTTTAAAATCCAAATTACCATTTTACCTATGCTTAAATAATTTAATAAAAATCATACCTAGGGTATTTTAGTAATTTCATTAAAAAACCGATTCCGATTTTAAATCGGCCGATTCTGATTCCAAGTTAAATCGGTCGGAATCGGCCGATTCCGAGGCCGACCGAGTCGGCCCCGAAATCGGATCGGCATCGCGCCGATCCTATTTAAATCGGCCGATTCCGCACGGGCCGACTCGTGCAACAGTGAGTTCATCACCATGCCTGTACATACCAGAGCTCAAGGTGAAGCATACAGGATGTTGTCAAATTGCGCACTAGAGGTGTCGCAGCATGTTAGAACAATTTAATCTGCTCCAATTGATCATATCCTTCATCTTGACATAGTTTGGGACTTGGACAAGTGATTATTTAAGTGTTGTGTACGAGGGTGTGTTATCTTATCTTTTTATTTTATTTTATTTTATTGTTGTTATATATGGTTGAATGTATCCACGTATCCGAGTGATTTTCATTTTTGCATATATTCTTGTAATATTTTCTTAGCATGATATAGTTTTTCTCATAATTTGTGCTAGCTTTTCGAAAATTTGGTATAATATTTTACTGACCATTATTATAATTTTAGACAAATAAACACAATATGAATTTCTCCACCTTTTGTAAAATAAAGAATTAGAATTTGCATGAACAGTCCTAAAATACGAGTAATTATGAATTGGAAGCAAAGGTAAATCTTTTGTGTTTTCTATCTAAAGAAGGCTAGTTTGTTGGGGACTGCCAAAGTCATCAATCCAAAATCAGATTTTTTCTTTGCCATGAATTCAATCCAAAATTTCATCTTTCTTTGCCAAAAATGCCAATCCAAAATTAGATCTTCATTGGCTAAAAATGAGCTAAAGATAAGAAAGCAGAGAATCATAAAAAGATAAAAACGTAAAGGGGAAATGGGCATCCAAGCTGTTGGCGGAGTTTAATTTCTTAATATCAGAAGCTTGGCGCTTAACTGTGCTCCATCCCGTTTGGCTTATTTTGGTTTACTTATCTTTCTATCGGTGTCTTATGTAAGATCTAGCAAAATTTCATATCTGATACATATTAAGGTATGATCCAATATTTTACTAGGGATAATACTTGTAATTTTTAACATAATTAATCATTTTTAAAAAAATAATTGAAACCCATCGGTTTACATTAATTAGGGTTGGAAGTTACATACTACTTTTGAATTATTTATACTAATTAATGGTACATGCCATAGCCGTAACTCTTTGGTTTACAGAATGCGTCTGAAGGACGGCGTATGTCAAAAATCAATGGGCATTGAGTTACCGGACGCAGCATGGGATTGAGGTGCACTCACCACATTAAACTCGATAGATACAATAATGGCTACAACCGGCCGCTAATAAAGATGTTTAAACTCGAAAAAATATTCGACTCGACTCAGCTCATCAAAACTATTGAAGTCACATTAAACTTATATAGTATTAAAAAGAAAATTTTATCCTATATAAGTTGAGTATAGGCCAAGCATAAATATTCGCTCGGCTTGAGCTCGGCTCGAAAATATAGAGAGTCAAACACGGACCAAGCCCAAATACTATGAATTTTAGACGAGCTCAGCTCAACCCATAATACATCAAAGCTCATCAAACACTAAAACAAACTCAAACATATTTGCTAAAAATCAAGTCGAATTCAAAGACATCCATTCTCAGCTTGGCTCGGAAGCGGTTTGCGGAGTTTAATTTCTTAATATCAAAAGCTTGGCACCTAACTATGCTCCATCCCGTTTGCCTTCTTTTGTTTTACTAATCTTTCTATAGGTGTCTTATGTAAGATCTAAAAAAGGTAATTTTATATCCGATACGTATTAATAGTATGATCCAATATATTATCAGGGATAATACTTATAATTTTTAACATAATTACTTATTTAAAAAAAATTAAAACCCATCAATTTACATTAATTAGGGTTGGCAGTTACATACTACTTTTGAATTATTTACACTAATTAACGTTACATGCCATAGCCGTAACTCTTTTTAGTTAAATTTTGGGGCCACCTAACCTGCCACACGCTATACGATGGTTGTACAGAGACAGAAGGCGTCTCAAGGCCGGCGTATGTAAAAAATCAATCTGCATTGACCAAGGCAAGGCAAGGAGATTGGCGGACTTGTACCAGGACGGGGAGGTGAGCATTGAGTCACCGAACGCAGCATGGGATCGAGGTACACTCACCACATTAAACTTGATAGATACAGTAATGGCTACAGCCAAGTTGCAATCATGTCCGATGACTGTCGTCGGCTTTGAAAGCCCTCAAGATGGGAATTGGGACCATATTAGATAGATTATAATCATATAATATCTAAAAAATAGAATTTAACTTCTCAATTTCCTGTGCGATTATGCACTGCATTATATAATTTTGGCTATTTATTATTCTTGAATTTTGATTATTTTTAAATAATTTAGACTTTAACATAAATTCAAGTTGACTTAGAATATAATAAATTTCAATTAATGGTTATTCTAATACCTAGTTTGTATTATAGTAGATATTTTTTAGCTCTATCTATTATATTTATTTTTTAAAATCATAATTTATGATTATTTTTTGTATTAATTATTGGTATTCATCAATTTGTAAATTTAAGAAATCTACTTACATAAGAATTGTTAAAATTAAAATAGATTCTAATTTTGGATGATTTAGATTTCTTATTTATATTTCTAATAATAAAAAGGTAAAATTATAATTTAATTTATAATTTTTTCGAATAAAAAATAAAGGATAATATTGTAAAATATTTAGTGGGCACATGTCATATTGTAGTTAAAAGACATCAATAGGAAACTTATAATATTTTTGTTAATAAGAAATAAAAAGCATTATTGTAAAGTAATTAGAGGACATGTGACGATACCAAGTAAAAAGTATTGGTTTTCATATATTTATATAGTAGATATTAAAGACAAACTTTAGTTATTTTAGTTCCCTATATAAGATTTCATTAAATAGGCACGTGTGACATGAATTAATGAAACGACTGGCACCATTAATTAATCATTTTTTTATTTTAAAATTTGATACCAAATTTCAGTGTCTAAATGGTTGCAAAATAATTTTGACAATTGACACCGAATTTGGCGGAGATAATTCGATCATAAATTGTAAATAAATGTGCCACACTAATTTTCCATAGTAAAATTTTATTGGTATTTAAATTTAACATTAAAAAACAGTAACAAGGTAATTTTTACACTGAAATTTTAAGTGGCATTTTCAGTGATAAATTTTAAAAAATGCACCACCAAAATTTTAAAAATTTTAGTGGCAAAATTTTGGTGGTATCTATTTTTACATCGAAAACTGTGTCAAATTAGAGGTAAATATTTAGTCACCAAATTTTTCGTCACAAAACGGAAGCAAATGTTTGTATTGCTTAAAATTTGTGATTTTTTGGTATCAAATATTTTCATCACTGTATTTTGGTGACAAAATAGTGACAATTTTGGCACTAAAAATGCCAGTAAAATTTCAGTGGCAAAAAGTCAATATTCCACTAGTGTAATTATTTAACGAGAAATTATCTTAAAAAAAGTAGAGTTTATTTATGATCACTAATAGAGATGGCACGCAAATGGTATAGTTATTTATTTATAATAAGAGGACATAAGATGCTCAGGCTATTATATGTGCTAATGATATTTTCTTGAGACGTAATAGATGAATTTTAAGAATTTAAGGTTGTTATCTATTTTCAAAGAAATATAGTTAAAGTGTGACTAGCTTAACTACCTTTAAACTAATCTCTAAAATATATCCTATCTCTCTCTTCAATTATTTTCAGCAGCGAGTGTGTACCTACTACCTACTCGAACGGCAAGAGTGCCCATTTTTGCATGTATCATGTCATACATCTCTCTAAACAATAGTTTATCATGTTTAAAATCTATAGGTACATCCCCCTATTATTAAATTTTACTCTTATAAATATTGTAATTGAAATATATTACATCAATCAACTTCACCGATCCCGTAACGTTGCCATTTTGTTTATGCATTCTACCTTTTATAATATCTCAATTCATGCGCTATAAATGTAAATGGCGGATTATTCATGCGAATAGCTGTCATGTATTATAAATATTTATATTATGGGCGCCACCACGTGAAAAATAAACGACGCCAACGACTTTGCATGCCCTGTGGTCCAAACTTCATTTTCTATGTACTAAATACACATCAAATTAGTAAATGCTCGTGCGTGGACAATTGAGGGAGAACAAATATTTTGAAGGGTAATCTTCCACGTTTTACATGCCATTCATGTTATAAACTTGAAGAACCTGAAATACTACGTTTTACGTGTCATTTATTTTATCAACCTGAAGAACCAGAAATAGTACGTTTTACATGCCATTCATGTTATAAACCTGAACAACTTGGAATAGAACGTTTTACATGTCATTCATGTTATAAACCTGAAGAACCATAAATATGGTACTTTTGACCCATGCACAAATATTTCGAATGGTAATCTTCCACGTTTTGCATGCATGATCAGCCTATAAATAATATCATCCAGGGAACAGATAATGTAGCAACAAACAATTACTAGATCTGAGGCAGTAATTTGTTAATCAAAGATATGGCGAGCATGATTGGAAACATTGCGACCAGATGGAGGAAGCTCCAAGGAGAAGACAAGTGGAATGGCCTTCTCAATCCCCTTGACATTGATCTCCGGCGATCCCTCCTTGTCTACGGCGACTTGGCGCAGACCACCATCGATGCCATTGAGGGAGATGAAACCGCCAAGCACTACGGAGATTGCCGGTACAAGGAAGATTCCTTCTTCCAAAAGGTGTACTTGGAGAACGGGAACCCTTACAAGTACCAAGTGACCAAGTACATTTATGCAACCTCCAGCCTCTTCCCGCTGCCTATTCCGTTTGGTATGGACTCCAACTGGATGGGATATGTGGCGGTGGCGACGGACGAGGGCAAGAAGGTGCTCGGCCGGAGAGATGTGGTGGTTGTATGGAGGGGTACATTGACGAAAAAGGAGTGGCTTGACGACGCTATTGCTCTCTTGGTTCCACCTGGTGTCTTGGAACCCGGTGTTCTTGGTTGTGTTCATCAAGGCTTTCTCTCGGTGTATACTGCGGCTAATCTCTGGTCTCCGTACGATAAGACTAGTGCTAGAGATCAGGTACACATTAAGTCTAATTTTCTCTAGAAGCAAATTTTAATTATGAGAGATTAGAAAGGAGCATAGTCTCCTGAAAACTGAAATTTGAACCAATTGAACTAAAACTTTAATTTGGTTCAGTTCCGAATTTAATTTTGCTAGGTTTTTGGCAAGCCAAAGGTACTTTTAAAGGAGGCTTAATATGTCAGACTGAACCAAACTAGACCCACCAAAATGACTTATGTTTTCTTTATCATTAATTAACTTAGCTAGTCTAATCTATAGAGATGTAAAGTCGCTTTTCCAACACAGGTTTTATTAATACCACTATTCTTAGGGTTATAATATGATATAGTAAATGATCAATAGCATGCGTACGGATCTAAAATACAGATTTGTGGGTTAATTAGGTAGTAGTAATTGGAATATTCAATGATGCGGGCTTTCTAAAATTTTAGGTATTGGGCGAGGTGCGGAAATTGGTAGACAAGTACAAGGACGAGGATATGAGCATAACAGTGACCGGCTTTAGCTTGGGAGGTGCACTCACCACCTTAAACTCGATAGACATAGTAGCCAATGGCTACAACCGGCCAAGTGACAATCCAAGCAAGGCAATTCCCGTGACTGCCGTGGGTTTTGCGAGCCCTCGAGTTGGGGATCAAGATTTCACCTCCCAGTACGACAACATGGAAAATTTAAGCTTTATCAAAGTGAGGAATCTGGTAGACGTTGTTCCAACTCTTCCACTTACTCTTCCGCATTTTCCCTACTATGGTTGCGGTGTTGAGCTCCTCCTTGATACCGGGCCGTCGCCCTACTTGAAAGAAAGCGTAAAAGACTGGACACGTGCTCATAATCTGGAGATGTATTTGCATGGAGTCGCAGGAACCCATGGGTTACTTGGTGAGTTTAAACTGGAAATAGATAGGCAGCTACCACTCGTGAACAAGGAAGTTGATGCTCTTGTGGATGACCAGAAAATTCCTGTGGGTTGGTGGGCGGAGTCCAAAGGGATGGTGCAATGGAAGGATGGCACTTGGCACTTGAAGAACGAAGTCGAACCAACTGCAGAAAGCAGTACCTGAATTATATACTAATGGCATCTCGTTCCGGTGTCGAAATAATTGGAGTACCTAGCTGGTATTCCATCGTTTGTTTGGGTTTATATTTATTAATATGAGCACATAAGATGCTCACATATATATTATTATAAAATAGGTTAATAATTATGATATTTTTGGGAGATATTTTTGATAAATCTTGAGAATTTTGGAGGTAGCTATCTCTTTAAAATAAATATGGTCACATACTGTAACTACTTTAAGCTACCTCTAAATCTCTAAGAATTTTCAAAAACTTAATTTCTTAAAAATATCATTAGTTATAGGTGAGTGCATGTTTTTGTTCAATAAAAGCACCTGAGGTGCATGGTGATTGTGTGCTGGGTTAATTCAATAATTACGTGTATGATGATTGTGCATGTAAAAAGATCGATGCCGGGTTAATTACTGTGTGACTTTATGGATGATCATTGGCATAATGACTACAATATTATTGTTATTGGCACTCAATACTTAAAAAACAATCTGAAGACCAGCAGAATACAATATTAATTATTCAAGTAAAAATAAATATTCAGATACATGGGAGAATGCATTTAAATTCCTAAGCATTTAAATAACATTTAGAATAAAATTCGTATCACTATGCTCAAAGCTCGATTAAACTAGATATGGTTTAATAATCAATTCGAAAAAACATAACTCAACGTTTAACTCGATATTAAATGAGTCGGGTGTGGACTTATACTTGCACAACTTAGTTTGACTTAAAGCTCAATAATTTATATATGAAACAAGATTTTTGGCTATATTTATCTTAAATTTGCTTTTATAAATATAACTAAAGTATCTTTTATGCATAATTATGTCAATTTTGAAATATTTTAATTACAATTTAAACTTTAATATGAATTATATGGAAAAATAATATTAATAAATATAAATTAAGCTAACTTAAACTTGAATTGATTCAAATATTTTTATCTCGATATCAAATTCGAAATCAAACGAACTAAACTTGAGCTAAGTCCTCCAATGAGCGCCCTCTCCTCATGAATATAAAACTCTCTATCGATGTGTTTGTCATGTATGTGTAAGATCATATATGTATTTGAAAATAATCGTTTTTTTAAAAATAATCTCGATTGACCATGAGTTTGATTGAAAAAAGTGTGTCTACTTATTTGATGACTTTGATTAAAAACAAAGGTATCTGATATGCATATGGGATGTATTATAAAAAAATAATATATTCCTTTCAATTTTTTAAGAGATTTTTATCAATCTAACTTACCTCTAGGGTGGTTTTAAAAATATCTATTTCTTTAAAAGAAAGTGGTTATTTTCTTCTTTTTTAATGTTTGACATTTACTTCTCGTTGATTATATCAATTCAGGTGTTTGAATTAAATACCAACTTGATCTGAGATGTGTGATTTTGTTTCATTTCATTTGGATCCAATACAGGTGGACTACAGTTTTGCTAGCGTCCATAATTTTGGATCGAATGCGGATTGGGTCAATGTATGAGTTATATTTCATTTGGACCCATCCTTAAGTTGAAGACCGGTGCAAGGAAAAAATTTTCCAGACGCGTATACGCCCATGGAGACGCAGCACCATTTATGATGAGGATCATCGGTGGTTAGGCCTAATGGCATTTTTATGGGCATCTACAGCACGCGTATGCAAGTCCTGCTGTTCATGTTTTAAGCCTATTTTGAGTTGAGATGGGCTTAACTAATTTATTTTAGTTCAATAAAACTAACTTGTATATATAATAAAATTTTTTATTTATTTAATAAAACCAAATCGCAACGAGGTAGATATTTTTAAAACAGTTTTTTTGAAAACCCACATTTTAATGTGTGCTTTTCTGCTATTCCACTTGGTCACATTGCAAATACAAGTGCATGCTGCAATGTGTAAGGTGTGTGTGTAATATACATAAGTTTTAAATACCTTATTAGCTTACATTATAAAATATATTTAATAAGGTATTTAATTGTGTTCTTTTAAAGAACATATTAGAAAAAATAAAACTATAATGATTTTAAAATATATTTTACGGAAAAAATATCAAGTGGCATAAATTAACTTGTACGAAATGTAGAAAAATAAAAAAGAGAAATTGATCTATTTTGTTTAAAGGGTAAAGCTGGCATAATAATATTAATCAACCGGGAGATGTTATTTTGTAAGTTCTATGACTTTTATATGTATATATATATATATATAGGGCAGCGCACCATGCGTTGCCAAATTTGGGCCGCTAGATTGAAATCGAGCGGCATAGATTTCACTGGCATCTCAGACTTGCCCCAGAACCCGCCTACCCGTCCACCCATCCCCCCCCCTAGCGTTCCCCCCTCCCCCAGCAGCTGCGGTGGGGGCAGGGGGGACAATGGTTGGGGGGAACGCTGCAGCGGGGGGTTGGGGGGGGGGGCGGCCTGGGGCAAGGGGGACGTGGCTACAAGCAAGGGCAGGGGGGAGGGCGCCGGTGGGGTGGGTGGGGGGTGGCAGGATGGGAGGCTGCGACGGCTTGGGGCGGGCGAGGGGGACCGCGGCGGAGGGGGTCTTTTGGGGCAGGGGAGGGGGCCGTGGCGGGGGGTAGGGGATGGGGTGGGTATGGGACGGCAGTGAAATCTGGCAACTGGATTTCCAATCTAGCGGCCCAGATTTGGCAGCGTATGGTGTGCTGCCAAAAAGGGGCAACGCACCATAACTTATATATATATATATATATATATATATATATATATATATATATATATGAAAATAGAATTATGTGTTGCAACACAGCCAAGATGGCTTTGCTTCACTTTTGATCTGACCCTTTAAAATTCATCTGATGATTAGAAAGAAGAAAAGACTTTGCATTTGCTCTTCCAAAGACGAAGATGAAGTCGACGGCTGGCCCTCAGTGATCCGATCATGTGCGGCGGAGACATCATCTCTGATTTCATCCCTGCCACCCAAATTCAGCCATATGCAAAAAAGAAATATAAGTTTAATCGAGCAAATGCGAAATAATTATTTATATACAATAAAATAACAAAGTTGCCAATGTGCAAAAAGAAATATAAATGAAACAAATTTTAATCAAGCAAATATTGACTTTCCTTTTGAATAAATTTAACCTTTGAAGTATATAAATGAGCCTCTCGTTACAGAGAGAATGTTTTTAATAATAATGACAGGGCAGACTTTTCCTAATCCAACACCTGCTTTGCACTTTGTGATGGTTCGAGATGTTGTTCAAAGTTCAAAACAAAAAAATATGTAGGCATAAATCTATATTATTTTATGAGTGTCAGACTGAAGATCTAAAGGTTATGTGTTCAATCCATACTCACTACATTATTTAATATTATTTTTTGTTAGATAAATATACACAAAAAAATGAAATAGTAATTAGTATTTAGACTTAGGCCCATATAGTCTTTCTGCAACCCTTATGCTTTCCATTATTAATAATTTTCTCCACCCTAAGAAAAGGGGAAAAAGAAAATCATAAATTACGGCGCGAGCCAACTTGTGAGCTACTTTTGACCTTAAAATCGAGCTAGTTTATGGCTCCTCAAAATTATAATGTTTAAGTGCATTCAAGCTCGAATTGAGCTCAAACAACATAAAAAATGTTCGAGTCAATTTCGAGCATGTATATTTATAACTCATTTAAACTTGAGTTGAGTTCGAACGAACTTCGAGTTATTCGAGTTGAGTTCGAACACAAGCTAAGCTTGGTTTGCTCGCTCATTTAGTGGCCGTAGTTAAAGCTCAGTAGTACCTGACTATGTGGATCTTATCCTTCTTCTTGCTGAAGTTGAAGTGGGTCGTAATCCAGGGTGTGAGATTGATCCATTTTTCATTTGAGGTGTATGTTAGTTTTCTCAATTTCTCAAAATTGTATCTTTCAGATCTTGTTATTGATCTGATTTAGGTTAGGAGAGTTTCTCAAATTTTATTTCGATAGTTGATTGTAAGAGATTTCTTAATCAAAGTTGATCGAGTAGGTTGGTTTTCTTTTCTCTAAATTGGGAGGAAAATTTCCATCCATTTTTATCTTGGGTGTCTCCTATTCATTTCATCGAATAGGGGAAATATTTTCTAACTTGTTTTCGCTGGAGTGTATATTTCCCAACATTTTGATCATTTCTATATCTTTTTTGTTAATCAAAGCTTGTATTTTGGTCGATTAGTGGGTTGGCATGAAATTGAGATGTCGGGTTGCTTGCTTGCTTTGATTGCTTCGATTGGCTCCATGTCTAAACCAGCTATCAGTTATGATTATAATAAAGCTGAGAAGCCAAGATTAAGGTTTCTCTTGGTAATTGTGATTAGTTGTAGACGGTGTTCATTGATACGGTGACTCATATATTCTACCAGGCCCGTGAAAGAGTTGTTTACACTTGATCATGGTGATTGTTCATTGTTATGTGACTTTGATCTTGGAGGTGCATTGGAATATGTTGCGTTCTCATCAACTGCGCACGCATTCAATACGCGCCGTTGATGATGGCATTCATCAACGACGCACATTTGCGTGCTAATGTGCGGACATAAAAATTAATTTAGTTCATCACCATGCCTGTACATACCAGAGTTCAAGTACACCAAACAGGATGTTGTCAAATTGCGCACTAGAGGAGTCTTGCTCCAATTGATCATATCCTTCATCTTGAGATAGTTTGGGACTGTGGACAAGTGATTATTTAATTGTTGTGTACGAGGGTGTGTTATCTTTTCTTTTTTTATTTTATTTTATTTTATTGTTGTTGTATATGGTTGAATGTATCCATGTATCCAAGTGATTTTCATTTTTGCATATTCTTATAATATTTTCTTAGCATGATATAGTTTTTCTCATAATTTGTGCTAGCTTTTCGAAAATTCAGTATAATATTTTACTGACCATTATTATAATTTTGGACAAATAAACACAATATCAATTTCTCGACCTTTCGTAAAATAAAGAATTAGAATTTGCATGAAAAGTCCTAAAATACGAGTAATTATAAATTGGAAGCAAAGGTAAATCTTTTGTGTTTTCTATCTAAAGAAGGCTATAGTTTGTTGGGGACTGCCAAAGTCATCAATCCAAAATCTTTTCTTTGCCATGAATTCAATCCAAAATTTCATCTTTGCTTTGCCAAAAATGCCAATCCAAAATTAGATCTTTATTGGCCAAAAATGAGCTCAAGCAGCTGGTGTTCCTTCGTCACAATTTGATCCCAATTCCCAATTATTCATAGACCATGATTTTTAGGTTCAAACAAGTTCTTAATCTAAATATGGTGCTTAAAAAAACCTACTTAAGGTAAAGCTCTCGAGTTGGACACTTAAATTGGGCATAAATTGGAAATAAACAAACATGCACATTATAGAAGAATGGAGAAAAGATTGGGCACACAAAATAAGAAAGCAGAGAATCATAGAAAGAGAAAAACGTAGAAGAGGGGGAATGGGCATCAGAGCGGTTCGGGTAGCTTAATTTCTTAATATCAGAAGCTTGGCGCCGAACTGTGCTCCGTCCCGTTTGCCGTCTTTTGTTTTACTAATCTTTCTATCGGTGTCTTATGTAAAATCTAAAAAAATTAATTTTATTAAGGTATGATCCAATATATTATTAGGGATAATATTTATAATTTTTAACATAATTAATTATTTTTTAAAAAATAATTGAAACCCATCTCGTTTACATTAATTAAGGTTAGAAGTTACAGACTACTTTTGAATTATTTACACTAATTAATGTTACTTTTGGGGCCAACTAACCTTTCCCACGTTGTATGATGCTTGCAGAGTGAGGGAAAGCGTCTCAAAGGCAAGGAGATTAGTTGACCATGGTTGCATTGAATCGGAATCGGAATCGGTTTTCCAGGGAGTCGGAATCGGAATCGGAATCGGTCTGAATCGGCCAAGAATCGGTTCAGTTGAATCGGTCCAAATTAATTTAATCGGTCATATATAATAATTTGACAATTTATAATATAAATATATTAAAATTGGGTATTGATGTTATTTTGATATTATTCTGTCTATTATAGTTTCTGATATTTTTAAATATTTTTTAAGATTTTTTTAAATTATTTAGAATTAATTATTATTTTTAACTCGAGTTAGACTCGAGTCAACTTTTAATTACGAAAATGCCACTCTTTACCCCCGCCGCCGCCGCCGGCCCGGTCGGCAGCGAGTCTCGCGGCGGCAATGTCGGAGGATGTCGGCAGCCCGGTCGGACGAACAGTCAGCGGCCCGCAGCCGGCGGCGAGGCGGCCCGGAGCGGCGGCGAGTTGGCGGCGAGTCGCGGCGATTCGTGCGTCACAGCCCGATTCGGTCCGGCCACACTTCGGCGGCGACGTTGCGAGGTCGGCGGCGACGTCGGTAGCCCGGTCGGCGGCGAGCCCGGAGTCGGGGAGCACGGCGGAGGGCGGAAACGGGGCGGCGGCGGGCGGACGGGCAGCGGCGGCGCGGGGGAGCGGGGTTGATTTTAGGTTTTTAAAATCAAAATTACCATTTTACCCATGCTTAAATAATTTAATAAAAATCATACCTAGGGTATTTTAGTAATTTCATTAAAAAAACCGATTCCGATTTAAATCGGCCGATTCCGATTCCGAGTTAAATCGGTCGGAATCGGCCGAACTCGGCCGATTCCAAGGCCGATTCGGGGCCGACCGAGTCGGCCCCGAAATCGGATCGGCGCGATGCCGATCCGATTTAAATCGGCCGATTCTGCACGGAATCGGCCGATTCATGCAACAGAGAAGTTGACTTGTACCAGGACGGGGAAGGTGAGCATTGAGTTACCGGATGCAACATGGGAAGAGATCATAGGTGCACTCAGCCCATTAAACCTTGATGATACAGTAATGGATACAACCGCCCGCCAAGTTGCAATCCAAGCAAGCCATGTCCGGTGACTGCCGTGGGCTTTGCAAGCCCTCAAGTTGGGAATTGGGATCATAATCATATTAGATAGATTATAACTCATATAATATCTAAAAAATAGAATTTAACTTCTCAAGACGGTGCTCATTGATACGGTGACTCAAATATTCTACCAGGCCCATGAAAGAGCTGTTCACACTTGATCATGGTGATTGTAATGTGACTTTGATCTTGGAGGTGCATTGGAATATATAGTTCATCGTAGCAGGTATTGCGTTCTCATCAACTGCGCACGCATTCAATGTGCGCCTTCGATGACGGCATTCATCGACGACGCACATTTGCGTGCTAATGTGCGGACACAAAAATTAATTTAGTTCATCACCATGCCTGTACATACCAGAGGTCTAAGTAAAGCATACAGGATGTTGTCAAGTTGCGCACTAGAGGAGTCGCACCATGCTAGAACAATTTAATTTGCTCCAATTGATCATATCCTTCACCTTGACATAGTTTGGGACTTGGGCAAGTGATTATTTAATTGTTGTGTACGAGGGTGTGTTATCTTTTCTTCTTCTTTTTATTTATTTATTTTATTGTTGTTGTATGTGGTTGAATGAATCCATGTATCTGAGTGATTTTCACATTTGCATATATTCTTGTAATATTTTCTTAGCATGATATAGTGTTTTCTCATAATTTGTGCTGGCTTTTGGAAAATTCGGTATAATATTTTACTGACCATTATTATAATTTTGGACAAATAAACACAATATCAATTTCTCGACCTTTTGTAAAATAAAGAATTAGAATTTGCATGAACAGTCCTAAAATACGAGTAATTATGAATTGGAAGCAAAGGTAAATCTTTTGTGTTTTCTATCTAAAGAAGACTAATTTTTTGGGGACTGCCAAAGTCATCAATCCAAAATCTGATCTTTTTCATTCCAAAATCAGATTTTTTTCTTTGCCATGAATTGAATCAAAAATTTCATCTTTCTTTGCCAAAAATGACAATCCAAAATTAGATCTTCATTGGCCAAAAATGAGCTAAAGCAGCGGGTGTTCCCTCCGTCACAATAGACCATGATTTTTAGGTTGAAACAAGTTCCTAATCTAATTACGGTGCTTTAAAAAAACCTACTTAAGGTAGAGCTCTCGAGTTGGACACTTAAATTGGGCATAAATTGGAAATAAACAAACATGCACATTATAGAAGAACGGAGAAAAGATTGGGCACACAAAATAAGAAAGCAGAGAATCATAGAAAGAGAAAAACGTAAAGGGGGTAATGGGCATCAGAGCAGTTCGCGGAGTTTAATTTCTTAATATCAGAAGCTTGGCGCTTAACTGTGCTCCATCACGTTTGGCTTCTTTTGGTTTACTAATCTTTCTATAGGTATCTTATGTAAGATCTAGAAAAAGTTAATTTCATATCTGATATATATTAAGGTATGATCTAATATATTATTAGGGATAATATTTATAATTTTTAACATAATTAATTATTTTTGAAAAAATAATTGAAACCCATCGGTTTCCATTAATTAGGGTTGGAAGTTACATACTACTTTTGAATTATTTACACTAATTAACGTTACATCCCATAGCCGTAGCTCTTTTTGGTTTACAGAAGGCATCTCAAGGACGGCATATATAAAAAATCAAACGGCATTGAGTTACCAGACGCAGCATGGGATCGAGGTGCACTCACCACGTTAATCATGTCCGGTGCCAAGTTGCAGTCATGTCCGGTGACTGCCCTGGGCTTTGCAAGCCCCAAGTTGGGAATTGGGATCATATTAGATAAATGATAATTATATAATATCTAAAAAATAGAATTTAACTTCTCAATTTCCTGCGCGACTATGCGCTGCGTTATATAAATTTGGCTATTTATTATTCTTAAATTTTGATTATTTTTAAATAATTTAAACTTTTACATAAATTTAAGTTGACTTAGAATATACTAAATTCCCATTAATATTTATTCTAGTACCTGGTTTGTATTCTAGTAGATATTTTTTAGCTTTATCTATTATATTTATTTTTAAAATTCATAATATATGATTGTTTTTTATCAATTAGTGGTATTCGTCAATTTGTAAATTCAAGAAATCTACTTAATAATTGTTAGAATTAAAATAGAGTCTAATTTTAGATGATTTAGATTTCTAAATTATATTTCTAATAATAAAAGGTAAAATTAAAATTTAATTTATAACTTTCACGATTAAAAAATAAAAGATAATATTGTAAAATAATTAGTAGACACATGTCATGTTGTAGTTAAAAGACATCAATAGGAAATTTATAATATTTTTGTTAATAAGAATTAAAGAACATTATTGTAAATTAATTAGAGGACAAGTGACAACACCGAGTAAAAAGTATTGGTTTTCACATATTTACATAGTAGACATTAAAGATAAACTTTAGTTATTTTAGTTCCCTATATAAGATTTCATTAAATAGGCACCTGTGACATGAATTAATGCCGAGAGTGGCACCATTAATTAATAGTTTTTTTTAATTTTAAAATTTGACACCGAATTTCAGTGTCTAAATGGTCACAAAATAATTTTGACAATTGACATCGAATTTGGCGAAATAATTTGATCATAAATTGTCAATAAATGCGCCACGCAAATTTTCAATCGTAAAATTTTAGTGGTATTTAATTTTAACACTAAAAACGGTAACAAGGTAATTTTGACATTGAAATTTTGATGTGACAATTTTCCACCATTAAAATTTTAGAAAATTTTGGTGGTATCTATTTTTGCCATTAAAATTTTCTAAAATTTTGGTGGTATCTATTTTACATATTGAAAACGGTATCAAATCAGAGGTAAATATTTAGTCACCAAATTTTTCATGACAAAATGTAAAGCAAATTATTGTATTGCTTTAAATTTGTGATTTTTTGGTATCAAATATTTTCGTCACTGTATTTTGGTGACAAAATAGTGACAATTTTGTCACTAAAAATTCTAGTAAAATTTCATTGGCAAAAAGTCAATTTTCCACGAGTGTAATTATTTAATGAGAAATTATCTAAAACAAAGTAGAGTTTATTTATGATCACTAATATAGATGGCACGCAAATGGTACAGTTATTTATTTAAACTAGTGCTAGAGATCAGGTGCACACTAAGTCTAATTTTCTCTCGAACCAATGAAGAGATTAGGAGGGAGCATAATCTCCTGAAAAATGAAAATTGAACGAATTAAACTAAAACTTTAATTTGGTTCAGTTCCGCGTTTAATTTTGCTCTGTTTTGGCAAGCCAATTGTACTTTTAAAAAGAGATTTAATATTTTGGACTGAACCAAAATAAACCGACCAAAATGACTTATGTTTTCTTTATCATTAATTAACTTAGCTAGTCTAATCTATAGAGATGTAAAGTCGCTTTTTCAACACAGGTTTTTTATTAATGCTATTATTCTTAGGGTTATACTATGATATAGTAAATGATCAATAGCATGCGTACGGATCTAAAATACAGATTTGTGAAGTTAATTAGGTCATAAAAATTGGAATATTCAATGATGTGGGCTTTCTAAAATTTTAGGTATTGGGCGAGGTACGGGAATTGGTGGACAAGTACAAGGACGAGGATCTGAGCATAACAATGACCGGCTTTAGCTTGGGAGGTGCACTCACCACCTTAAACTCGGTAGACATAGTAGCCAATGGCTACAACCGGCCAAGTGACAATCCAAGCAAGGCAATTCCGGTGACTGCCGTGGGGTTTGCGAGCCCTCGAGTTGGGGACCTTATTTTCACGGCCCACTACAACAGCATGGAAAATTTAAACTCTATCAAAGCGGGAATCTGGTAGACATCGTTCCGACTGCTTCCCTACTCTTTGATTGCGGTGTTGAACTCCTCCTTAATGCCGAGCTATCGCCCTACTTGAAAGAAAGCGTAAAAGACTGGACACATGCTCATAATCTGGAGTTTTAATTGCATGGAGTCGCGGGAACCCATGGGATACTCGGTGAGTTTAAACTGGAAATAGATAGGCCGCTAGCACTCTTGAACAAGGAAGGTGATGCTCTTGTGTATGACCTGAAAATTCCTGTGAGTTGGTGGGTGGAGGAGGCGGATCTGCACAAGTTTGATACGGAGGACGATGGTTATTTTAATCTGGACAGTCACGACAGATGGACGGCTAGGATCACAAATGGGTGCAAGTAAGGTTTTCTGCCCATTGCTCAGAAATACATTACCCCTATATATATATATATGAGGAGGGGGACGCTGTACTACAGCCACAGCCAAGATGGCTGCAGTATGCTAGCCGTTGGATTTAATCCAACGGCTGGATAAAAATTAAAAAAAACACTTTTTACCGTCGTCGCCGCCACCCCGGCCGACGCGACGCCACCCTCCCTGCCCTGCCCGTCGCCGCCGCCGCGGGCGGCGACGTAACCCTTGCGGCGACGGGGCGGTGGATCTAGCCGCCTTGCCTCTTCCCCTGCCGGCCCGCCGCCCTGGCGCCGAGCGACACCACTGCCACCCCATCCCCAACCCGCCACCCCGTCGCGCCCCCTCGGCCTCCGCCCGCCACCCCGCCGCGGCACCCTTCCCTACCCTCTCCCCCGTCATTGCTGCGGCGGCGCCGGAGGCTCTTTTTTTATCTTGGTCGTTGGATGCTAATCCAACAGCCAAGATCAAACTCCAGCACAGCCAAGCAGGAAAACTTTTCCTATATATATATATATATGTATATATATATATAGAAAAGATTATCCTCCAACAGGTGCAGAAAGCGTTTTCTGCACCTGTTGCATCTGGGCCCCTGGAGATTTGATCCAACGGCCCAGATTGACCCTCCCAAACCTCACGCCACTAGCACACCCGCTTGCCGCTTGCCCGCGTCTGAATTGCCCGACCACCTGCCCGTCCGCCCGCACGCCCACCCGCCCCGGTTCCCTCACCGCCACCCGCCGCCGCGGCCCCCTTCTCCTGCTCGCCCCGTTCGACGACCTCACCCTGGCCCCTCGCCACCGCCCTCCATCACCCCCCCCCCCGCCCCAAGGCCGCTTTGCGGGTGGCGGTGAGGGAGCTGGTGGGGCGATCGGGGGCCGCGGCGGCTTGGGCCGGGCGAGGTCGCCCATCCGCCCTCCGCCCCTTCGATGACCTCGTCTAGGCGGCTTGGGGCGGATGGGAACGGGGGGGCCACGATAGCTTGGGGCGACCGGGGGGCTGCAATGGAGTGGCGGTGGCGGGGGGCCGCAACGGCTTGGGGTGATCGGGGGTGGAGGGGGGTGGCGGCCGCGATGGAGGGCAGTGGCGGGGGGCCACGGCGGCTTGGGCTTGGTGAGGTCGACGAAGGGGATGAAGGGCGGGGGGGCCGCGGCGGCGGGTGGCGGCAAGGGAGCTGGTCGGGCGGGTGGGCGATCAGACGGTTCAGACACGAGCAAGCGGGCAAGCACGCAGACTAATTTTCCTGGTTGGGTAGAGTGAATCTGGGCCGCTGGATCAAAATTTAGCGGCCCATATGCAACAGGTGTAGAAAACGCTTTCTACACCTGTTGCAGGAAAACTATTCTCATATATATATATATATATATATATATATATATCTGTGTGTGTGTGTGTGTGTGTTGAAAATATTTCTAGGCATCGGCACAGGCTGTAAAACCCACGATTCGAGTTAGGGTTTTATATTCAGAACCGGTCGGGTCGACCGTTATTTTTTCGAGTTGAGTCAGTTTCAGGACACGTGTACCGAGCCGACGCCGGTCACGTGTATGAGCCATGAGGGTCATGTGTACCCAAGTATATGATGATAACGTCATGAACACAGCAGAAAAGAATGAGTTATCAGAATATATGAGAGTATGCAGTTCATTTTTTTTATGATATATAATGGATCGTAGAATTAGTTTTAGGCCGTTTATCGCGTTAGGACGCGTTACGGGTATTTTGGGTGGGTTGATAGTTCTAGAGCATATCATTACGATGTTTGGTATTTGTTTGATTTTATGGGATTTTTCCCGATTTTTATGAATTTTTTTAGGATTTAATACGACTTAGTTATTATACTTGACTCGAGTCGGAGACGAGTCAAGTAATATTTACGAGTTTGCCACCACACACACCCTCGACCTCCCCTTTCTTCTTCCCCAAACCCTCGCCCGCGCCGCCCCTGTTCGCGCGCCACCGCCGCCACGGCCGACGCCGCCTGGCCGCCGATCGACGCCGCCCAGCCAGGCCACGGCGTCGCCCTGCCGCCCCGACCAGGTCCGGCCCCCATCGGACCGCCGCGACGCGGGGAAGCCACGTCGCGACGCCGCGCTCGCGTTGTGCTTCGCGTTGCCGATTCCGCCGCCGGCGACCGTCGCCGCCGTGATCCAGTGGTCACCTCGACGTCTTCGACCAACCCACGACCGTCCCCGACCGGAACGGAGGCCAGCGCCGCCCATCCCGGCCGGATCGAGTCACCCACCGCCGCCACCACTGTTTTGACCATTTTCCGGCGAGCTGCCAACTCCGTCGACCATGTTGAGGCCATAGATGAGTCGGGCTCGCCGAGCCGGTTCCGAGGGTACCCAACACGACCCCTTTCCGACCAGTAGACGCCGCCGGCGATTGTCGCCGGAAAACCACTAGCGAGCTGCCGGAAAACCGCCGGAAAAATCGGAATTTCTGGAATTTGCCGGAATTCATCGGATCTTCCGTGGGGCTCACCCAGTGGTGCCCGATCGAGCTTCGGACGCCGATGAGCGCCGAATTTGAGCTCCGAGACGCGCGACGGAACCCTAGCCGTCGCCGATTGCCGACGACGTGAGGTATAATTACCTCCGATTGATTTATTTAAAATTGATGATAATTGTTAGCATAGCATGCTAGGGTTGATTAATTATCATGATGAATGTCAGATTATGAATGAAGTTACATGATGTGATTGATAGTTCATGGAGGTTAAGTGATCTAATGAAGTAAGTAAGTTGAGCATGCTAATCGAGTAATGTAACTTAGGAAAAATACAATAAAATTGGTAGGAATAGGATGAGTTAGAATTATTTTCATATTATGATTATTGATTGCGGTGTGATGGTCATGTCGGATTTGATGCATCATTTAGTTAGCGGGCGTTAGTATTTAGTTTTGATGTGTAGGTACGGAGTATGAGCTCGCCGCCTAGGCGCGATGACACGCTTGGAGCTTCTACCAGGTCCGTTTAGGACTCGTCTTGTTTTACGCTCTTTCTATTGTATGTTTATTTTATTACTTGCAGGACGGGTTAAGTGGCGTTTTATTGGATCCCACTTAACTCGGGCCATTTAACCGAACATTTTCCGGATTAATAACCCCTCGAGGATGAGATCCCTCGAGGATGATTTCGAAAACAAGATCCACCACAAGTTGCCTTCGGGCCTATTATATGAATCCCTTCCCAGGCCTATATATATAGTTTTATCGAGTTTTCAGTGAGACGAGAGATGGAGAAACCGACTGCACGTACCATGCAGAGGATGCCGTGACAGTCAAAGCGGGCTCTGGATTAGTGCCAGCGGACTGTTCCATTCCCGAGGGATCCTGACAACTCCGCGTTTGAGTTCCTCACACCCGGAGAACGTGGAGGTTTACGGGTACTGTTTAGTACAGCGCATGTCCGGACTTGTGGTTCAAAGGGTACTAAAGGCGACTGCCTGAGAGTACTCGGCCTTCGTGCTCAAGGCCAGGAGAAATATGGAGGTAAGGAGAGGGCTTAGGATAAAGTTTCACGAGAAGTACTGAAAAAGAAGTGCTGAGAGTAGCACAGTACCAGCAGCAGAGCAGTAAGTTCGGGATGCTACCGGGTCTGCAGCCCAGTGGCTCCTCAGTAGTGCCCTTCAGAGTGTTCATGAGGAAGTATGATGGTTTTCTTTCAGATGAGAGTTTGCTCTCATAGCCAGTTTGTTATAGTTATTTTATTTTCCGGACCAGTAACGCTTGTTACTGACGTGTTTCTTATACTATATGTAGGTGATAAGCACGAGATGGATGAGCCAGCTTGGACGGAGGAGCAATGAGGTCTTGTACACACACATGTTAGATGTTCTGAATGTTTAATGTTTGTGTTATTATGTTATTATATTGTGACATGACTATGAGTAAATGTTTGAGCATGATGATATGATATGAATGAAATGTTAAGACACGATAACAGAATGCAAAATATGATCAGAGTTGCGCAGCAAAGGTAGTGGGTTGAGACCCAAGCTTCAAAATAAGTTACAGCATGTTAGATTTGATATTTTGTATGAATGAAATTATTTGATATATGGTTAGATATATATTTGCATATGTACTATTTGACAGGGTGGCCCCTAATTGCATTTTTAGGGGAAACTCTATCCGTTATGTTTCAAAGTTTTCATTAATTTTTATCGGGATTGTCTTGGTGTGCACTCTGATTTGTATGTCATTCATGTAGTACCATGTTAGGGTTTTGTGTATTCATCCATGCTTTGACGAGTTGTATCTTCATCTTAAGACGCCGAGATTGGATCCGTATGAGTTAGGTTCGGGTTAGCCGACCTAACCGGGGCCTGTAACATGCCGGTTCGGTTCACGAGTGTGGACCGGATTTGGGGTGTTACACAGGCAGCTTGCTTGTGCCGAAGTTTGGGGACAATCGTTGGATCGTGATCCGACGGCTGTAATTCCTTCCCCCTCCCCACCCTCCTCTCCTCTCATGTTTCTTAAGACCACTAGCCGGCGACCTCCGCTGGCCTCCCGCCACTGAGGAACAAACTCCACCGCGGCCCCCCACCCACCGCCGCAGTCCCCCCCCCACCGCCACTCGCAGCCACCGCCCCACCCTCGAGATCCCCCCACCCCCCAGCGGGCGGCCGGCAGCATGGTCGCCGACGGTGGGGTGGGGCGGTAAAACAAAGGGGGAAGAACAGGGAGGGTAGCTTTGTAATAAAAACTTGACACAATCCCGCCTTTAGTCAATATTACAAAATAAATTTAAAAAATTAAAATAATTTCTTAATAAAAACATAACTCGATCTAGACTTGAGGCAACATTATTACAAAAATTATTTTATTTTTATTACAAAAATTATTTTAATATCAGTCAGGATTGTAGTCAAATTATTGACTATAGTTAAGATCGGGTAATGTTTTCATTACGAAATTATTTTACTTTTTTAAAATTTAATTCGTAATATTAACTAAAGCCAGGATCGCGTCAAATTTTTATTACACAATTATTTTATTTTTTAAATTAATTTCATAATATTGACTCGAGTTAGGGTAAAGTTAAGTTTTTATTATGAAATTTTTTTAATTTACTTCGTAATATTGACTCTAGTCAATATTAAGTTTTTATTTTGTAATATTGACTCGAGTCAGCATCGAGTCAATCCTGACTCGAGTCAATATTAAAAATAAATTTTAAAAAATAAAATAATTTCATAATAAAAACTTGACTCGATCCTAACTCGAGTCAATATTATGAAATAAATTTTAAAATAAAAAAATAATTTTGTAATAAAAATTTGATCTGATCCCGACTTTAGTTAATATTAAGAATTAAATTTAAAAAAAATAAAATAAAATAATTTCGTAATAAAAACGTGACCCGATCTTAACTCTAGTCAATAATTTGACTACGATCCTGACCGATATTAAAATTATTTTTGTAATAAAAATAAAATAATTTTAGTAATAATATTACCTCGAGTCTCGATCGAGTCAAGTTTTTATTGCGAAATTATTTTATTTTTTAATTTATTTTATAATATTGACTTGATTTGGGATGAAGTCAAATTTTATTATGAAACTACCCTCCCCTCTACTTCCCCCCCTCTGTTTTGCCGCCCCACCCCACCACCGGCGACCTTGCCATCGGCCGCTCACTGGGGCGGGTGGGGGGATCTCTAGGGTGGTGCGGCCGCTATGAGTTGGGGTGGGGGCGGGGGCAAAACGGGCGACAGTGGGGGCGAGGGGGGACGGGGCGGCGGCGTTCTCCCCCTTCACTTTTGATCTGACCGTTTAAAATTCATCCGACGATCAGAAAGAAGAAAAAGACTTTGCATTCACTCTTCCAAAGACGAAGACAAAGTCAATAGCTGCCCCAGTGATCCGATCATGTGCGGCGGAGACATCATCTTCGACTTCATCCCTGCCACCCAAATTCAGCCATATGCAATATAAGTTTAATCGAGCAAATGTGTAATATTTATTTATATACAATAAAATAACAAAGTAGCCAATGTGCAAATATATATATATATATATATATATATATAAAATAAATTTTAATCGAGCAAATACTGACTTTCCTTGTAAATAATCTTAATCTTTGAAGTATATAAACGAGTTTCTCGTTACAGAGAAAATGATTTTAATAATAATGATAGGGTAGACTTTTTAGATTAAGCATCTGATTTGCACTTTGCGATGTTTCAAGATGTTGTTCAAAGTTCAAAACCAAAAAAATGTAGGCTTAAATCTATATTATTTTATGAGCGTCAGACTAAAGATATAAAGGTTGTGTGTTCGATACACGCTCACTACATTATTTAATATCATTTTTTGTTAGATAAATGTACAAAAAAATGAAATTGTAATTGGTATTTGAACATAGGCCAAGATAGTCTTTCTGCAACCCCTATGTCTTCTATTATTAATAATTTTTTCCACCCTAAGAAAAGGGGGGATTATAAATTAGGACGCGAGCCAATTTGTGAGCTATTTTTGACCTTATAATCGAGCTCTTCAAAATTATAATATTTAAGTATATTCGAGGTCAAATTGACTCGAATAACATAAAAAATATTCAAGTCAATTTTAAGTATATATATTTATAACTCGTTCAATCACGAGTCGAATTCAAACAAACTTCGAGTTATTCAAGTCGAGTTCGAGCATAAGCTGATCTTAGTTCGCTCGCTCATTTAGCGGCCCTAGTTAGACCTCAATAGTATCTGACTATGTAGATCTTATCGTTCTTCTTGCTCTAGTTTTTTTGGTCTTTTGAATTTTTCTTTTCACAAATTTTGGGTTTGACGTGTAAATGCATGGTGAATGAAACTGAGATGTGAAATGACTGAAACATGTTTGAATAAAATTAGAGTTTAATTTGTTTTCTTTTAGCATTTTGATCATTTCTATATATTTTTTGTTTAATCAAAACTTGTATTTTAGTCGATTAGTGGATTTGCATGAAATTGAGATGTAGGTTTGTTTTGAACGCTTCGATTGTCTCCGTGTCTAAACCAGCTATCAGTTATGATTACAATAAAGCTGACAAACCAAGATTCAGGTTTCTCTTGGTAATTGTGATTATTTGTAGACGGTGCTCATTGATACGGTGACTCAAATATTCTACCAGGCCCATGAAAGAGCTGTTCACACTTGATCATGGTGATTGTAATGTGACTTTGATCTTGGAGGTGCATTGGAATATATAGTTCATCGTAGCAGGTATTGCGTTCTCATCAACTGCGCACGCATTCAATGTGCGCCTTCGATGACGGCATTCATCAACGACGCACATTTGCGTGCTAATGTGCGGACACAAAAATTAATTTAGTTCATCACCATGCCTGTACATACCAGAGGTCTAAGTATACAGGATGTTGTCAAGTTGCGAACTAGAGGAGTCGCAACATGCTAGAACAATTTAATTTGCTCACATTGATCATATCCTTCACCTTGACATAGTTTGGGACTTGGACAAGTGATTATTTAATTGTTGTGTACGAGGGTGTGTTATCTTTTCTTCTTCTTTTTTTATTTATTTTATTGTTGTTGTATGTGGTTGAATGAATCCATGTATCCGAGTGATTTTCACTTTTGCATATATTCTTGTAATATTTTCTTAGCATGATATAGTGTTTTCTCATAATTTGTGCTGGCTTTTCGAAAATTCGGTATAATATTTTACTGACCATTATTATAATTTTGGACAAATAAACATAATATCAATTTCTCGACCTTTTGTAAAATTAAGAATTAGAATTTGCATGAACAGTCCTAAAATACGAGTAATTATGAATTGGAAGCAAAGGTAAATCTTTTGTGTTTTCTATCTAAAGAAGACTAATTTTTTGGGGACTGCCCAAGTCATCAATCCAAAATCTGATCTTTTTCAATCCAAAATCAGATTTTTTCTTTGCCTTGAATTCAATAAAAAATTCCATCTTTCTTTGCCAAAAATGCCAATCCAAAATTAGATCTTCATTGGCCAAAAATGGGCTAAAGCAGCTGGTGTTCCCTCCGTCACAACAGACCATGATTTTTAGGTAGAAACAAGTTCGTAATCTAAATACGGTGCTTAAAAAAACCTACTTAAGGTAAAGTTCTCGAGTTGGACACTTAAATTGGGCATATATTGGAAATAAACAAACATGCACATTATAGAAGAATGGAGAAAAGATTGGGCACACAAAATAAGAAAGCAGAGAATCATAGAAAGAGAAAAACGTAAAAGGGAAATGGGCATCAGAGCGGTTCGCGGAGTTTAATTTCTTAATATCAGAAGCTTGGCGCCAAACTGTGCTCCATCCCGTTTGCCTTCTTTTGTTTTACTAATCTTTCTATCGGTGTCTTATGTAAGATCTAAAAAAGTTAATTTTATTTCCGATACATTAAGGTATGATCCAATATATTATTAGGGATTATATTTATAATTTTTAACATAATTAATTATTTTAAAAAAAAATAATTGAAGCCCATCTAGTTTACATTAATTATGGTTGGAAGTTACATACTACTTTTGAATTATTTACACTAATTAATGTTACCTCCCATAGCCGTAACTCTTTTTGGTTAACTTTTAGGGCCACCTAACCTTTCCCACGTTGTATGATGGTTGCAAAGTGACAGAAGGCGTCTCAATGCCGGCGTTATGTAAAAAATCAATTGGCACTGACCTAAGGCAAGGAGATTAGTGGACTTGTACCAGGACGGGGAGGTGAACATTGCCCGCCAAGTTGCAATCCAAACAAGCCATGTCCGGTGACTGCCGTGGGCTTTGCAAGCCCTCAAGTTGGGAATTGGGATCATAATCATATTAGATAGATTATAATCATATAATATCTAAAAAATAGAATTTAACTTCTCAATTTCTTGCGCGACGATGTGCTGCATTATATAATTTTGGTTATTTATTATTCTTGTATTTTTTATTAGTTTAAAATAATTTAGACTTTTACATAAATTTAAGTTGACTTAGAATATAATAAATTTCAATTAATATTTATTCGAATACCTGGTTTGTATTCTAGTAGATATTTTTTATCTTTATCTATTATATTTATTTTTTAAAATCATAACATATGATTATTTTTTTATTAATTAGTGGTATTCATCAATTTGTAAATTTAAGAAATCTAACTTATGAATAGTTAAAATTAAAATAGAGTCTAATTTTAGATGATTTAGATTTCTTATTTATATTTCTAATAATAAATAGGTAAAATTATGATTTAATTTATAAATTTTATGAATAAAAAATAAAGGATAATATTCTAAAATATTTAGTGGACACAAGTCATGTTGTAGTTAAAAGGCATTAATAAGAAACTTATAATATTTTTGTTAATAAGAAATAAAGAGCATTATTGTAAATTAATTAGAGGACACTTGATGACACCAAGTAAAAAGTATTGGTTTTCATATATTTATATAGTAGATATTAAAGATAAACTCTAGTTATTTTAGTCCACTATATAAGATTTCATTATATAGGCCTGTGTGACGCAAATTAATAATGTGAGTTGCACCATTAATTAAAAGTTTTTTTAAGTTTCAAAATTTTATACAGAATTTCAATGTCAAAATGATAGCAAAATAATTTTGACAGTTGACACCGATTTTTTCAGTGATAATTCGATTATAAATTGTCAATAAATGTGCCACCCAAATTTTTAATAGTTAAATTTTGGTGGTATTTAATTTTGACACCGGAAAAAGGTAATAAGGTAATTTTGACACCAAAATTTTAAGTGGCAATTCAGTGACAAATTTTAAAAAATACACTAATAAAATTTTAATGGCAAAATTTTGGTGAAATTTATTTTTTATATAGAAAAATGGTGTTAAATCAGAGGCAAATATTTAGTCACCAATTTCTTTGTGACAAAATGGAAGCAACTTTTTGTATTGCTTTAAATTTGTGATTTTTTAATATAAAATATTGTTGTCACCGTATTTTGGTGTCAAAATAGTGACAAATTTATGACCGAAAATTCCGTTAAAGGTTAAGTGGCAAAAAGTCAATAATTATTTAATGAGAAATTATCAAAAAAATTAGAGTTTATTTATGATCCCTAATATAGATGGCATGCAAATGGTACAGTTATTTATTTATAAAAAGAGGACATAAGATGCTCAGGCTGTTATATGTGCTAATGATATTTTCTTGAGACGTTATAGATGAATTTTAGGAATTTAAGGTTGTTATCTAATTTCAAAGAAATATAATTAAAGTGTGACTAACTTAACTACTTTTAAACTAATCACTAAAAAATATCGTATATCTCTCTAGAATTATTTTCAGTTGCGAGTGTGTACCTACTATCTACTCGCACGGCACGAGTGCCCATTTTTGCATGTATCATCTCTCTAAAAAAATGTCATACATCTTTAAAAAGCTGTAGGTACATCCCCCCTAAAGTTGTCATTTTTTTATGCATTCTACGTTTTATAATATCTCGATTCATGCACTACAAATGTCGACGGCGGATTATTGATGAGAATAGCTGTCATGCACTATAAATATTACATTATGGGCGCCACCACGTGAAAAAAAATAACGCCAACGACTTTGCATGCGGGGTAGTTCAAACTTCATTTTCCACGTACAAAATACACGTCAAATTAGTATATGCTCGTGCGTGGACAATTGAGGGAGAACAAATATTTCGAAGGGTAATCTTCCACGTTTTACATGTCATTCATATAGGGTTGCTAATCGAGGGAGCCAACTCGTGAGTATTTAGCGTTAGGTTCGACTTGACTCGACTTAAACTCGACATTTAAATCACTCGAACTCGAATCTTACGAGTCGAGCTTGAGCAAGGTTGTGTTCGACTCGATTTGACTCGGTTGTAACTCAAACTCGACTCAAATTCGACTTAAATTCGACTCGTAATTCGACTCGAACTCGACTTGATAAAATAATATAATAATATAGTCTTTATAATATATTTATTTATTTATTTATTTATTTATATTTATATATATATATATATAATATAATAACAAAGAAACAAGATAGTTGAGATGGTGAATATTCACTTTGATGACTTCAAGGTTGTGAGTTCAAACCACATTTGCCTCATTTTTTTTAAATGAGGTACTTTTGACTTTTAATCGAGCTGGTTTCGAGCTAACGAAAAAGCTGGGCGAACGAGTTTTGAACTATTCGAGCCGAGTTCGAACACACGTTGAGCGAGCGAAGCTCGGCTCGCTCGCTCAATTAGCACTCCTACATTCATGTTATAAATTTGAAGAACCTGAAATATGGTACTATTGGCCCACGCGAGCATGCATGATCAGCCTATAAATAATATCATCCGGGGAACAGATAATGTAGCCACAAACAATTACTAGATCTTAGTCAGTAATTTGTAAATCAAAGATATGGCGAGCATGATTGGAGACATTGCGAGCAGATGGAGGGTGATTCAAGGAGAAGACAAGTGGAAAGGCCTTCTCGATCCACTTGATATTGATCTCCGGCGATCCCTACTTGTCTACGGCAACTTGGCGCTGGCCGCCAACGATGGCTTTGAGGGAGATAAAGCCGCCAAGCACTTCGGAGATTGCCGGTACAAGGAAGACTCCTTCTTCCAAAAACTGTACTTGGAGAATGGGAACCCGTACAAGTACCAAGTGACCAAGTACATTTATGCAACCTCCAGCCTCCCGCTTTGGCCTTTGGTGATAGGTAGGGACTCCAACTGGATCGGATATGTGTTGGTGGCGACCGAGGAGGGCAAGAAAGTGCTCGGCCGGAGAGATGTGGTGGTTGTATGGGGGGTACATTGACGAGGGGGAGGCGATGGATGACTTTGCTGCTTCCTTGGTTCCACCTCTTGTGTTGGGATCCAGTGTTCTTGGTCATGTTCATCAAGGCTTTCTCTCGCTGTATACTACGGCTAATGACGGGTCTCCGTACGATAAGACCAGTGCTAGGGATCAGGTACACACTAAATCTAATTTTCTCTAGAAGCAAAATTTAATTATAAGAGATTAGGAGGGAGCATAATCTCCTGAAAACTGAAAATTGAACGAATTAAACTAAAACTTTAATTTGGTTCAGTTCCAAATTTAACTTTGCTCGGCTTTTGGCAAGCCAAAGGTACTTTTAAAGAGAGGCTTAATATTTCGGACTGAACCAAACTAGACCGACCAAAATGACTTATGTTTTCTTTATCATTAATTAACTTAGCTAGTCTAATCTATAGAGATGTAAAGTCGCTTTTCCCACACACGTTTTTTATTAATACTACTATTCTTAGGGTTATAATATGATATAGTAAATGATCAATAGCATGCGTACGGATGTAAAATACAGATTTGTGGGTTAATTGGATCATAATAATTGGAATATTCAATGATGTGGGCTTTCTAAAATTTTAGGTATTGGGCGAGGTACGGAAATTGGTGGACAGGTACAAGGACGAGGATATGAGCATAACAGTGACCGGACAGAGCATGGGAGGTGCACTCACCACCTTAAACTCGATAGACATAGTTGCCAATGGATACAACCGGCCAAGTGGCAATCCAAGCAAGGCAATTCCGGTGACTGCCGTGGGGTTTATGAGCCCTCGAGTTGGGGATCCTACTTTCACCGCCCACTACGACAACATGGAAAATTTAAGCTTTCTCAAAGTGAGGAATCTGAAAGACATCGTTCCAACTCTTCCATTTACTGTTCTTCCGTTGTTTCCCTACTCTGATTGCGGTGTTGAACTCCTCCTTGATGCCCGGCTATCGCCCTACTTGAAAGACAGCGTAAAGCAGTCGCTGGCGTATGCTCATGATCTGGAGATTTATTTGCATGGAGTCGCAGGAGTCCATGGGATAGATGGTGAGTTTAAACTGGAAATAGATAGACCGCTAGCACTCATGAACAAGGGAGGTGATGTTCTTCTAGATGACCTGAAAATTCCTGTGGGTTGGTGGGCGGAGTCCAAAGGGATGGTGCAATGGAAGGATGGCACTTGGCACTTGAAGAACGAAGTCGAACCAACTGCGGAAAGCAGTACCTGAATTATATACTAATGACATCTCGTGCCGGTGTCGAAATAATTGGAGTACCTAGCTAGTACTCCATCGTTTGTATGGGTTTATATTTATTAAGAAGAGCACATAAGATGCTCACATATATATTATTATAAAATAGGTTAATAATTATGATATTTTTTAGAGATATTTTTGATAAATCTTGAGAATTTTGGAGGTAGCTATCTCTTTAAAATAAATACGGTCAAATACTGTAACTACCTTAAGCTACCTCTAAATCTCTAAGAATTTTTAAAAACTTAATTTCTTAAAAATATCATTAGTTATAGGTGAGTGCATGTTTTTGTTCAATAAAAACACCGGAGATTCTGATGTTGTGTGCCAAAATCAAGTTCTACATCTAAAGTTTTGTGAGTTTGGGAAGAGTCATCTCCCTATAAATCAGGTTCCTCCCCTTTGGTTCTTGATATCTTAAAATTGTCATCTTTCTTCTATTAGTAAATTATTTTTTTCTCTCTTTTATAATATTTCTTTGATTATTGAAATATTATTTTTGTAGTGTCTGAGGACGTAAGCCTCGTTAAATTCCGATGTTTTTTTTGTTCCTTTTATGTCTATTTAATAGCTATTGTCGGGTATAATTATTGTTAATTATTGTGCTATTTAAATTACTTGATAAAATTCTGTCTAGCATTTGGTTTTTAAGCAGACTGTGTGTCCCACCACACTTTCCTGGGAATTTTATCTTGGGATAATTTTTAGTATAATAGTTTTCACGCTAGTCATCTAGGGAATAGTTCTCAAAGTGAACTAGTTATCTTTGATAAAAATTACTCGATTTTCACAACAATTGGTACTAAGAGCAAGGCTTATTTTCGTATGCTCTGTGGTTGTGGCTTACGCTGATCTTCCACATCAGAAAAATTTCCTTAGGCCAGTTGGCATTTTGAGCTCTTGGTTTATTTTAATATGTTTTGTAGTTGTGGCTTACGCTAATCTTCCACATCAGAAAAAATTTCCTTGGGCTAATTGGTATTCTGCATTAACGGCTATTAAATAGACTTTGTAGGAAAAATGGCAGACAATACAAAAGAATCTACATCGAAGATCACAGCTTCATCTTTAATTTTGGCAAGAACTATTGTGACAAATGCAAGATTTACAGTGGAGATTTTTGATGGTATCGGTCATTACGGCATGTGGCAAAGTGAGATTTTTGATGGTACCGGCCATTTCAACAGGGTCTAAACATTGTCATTGGAGAAGAGAAACCGGATGATGTTGAAGAGAAAAAATGGAAGACAATAAATAGATTGGCATGTGGTACCATTCGAACGTGTCTTTCTAGAGAGCAGAGGTATGCATTTTCTAAAGAAACTTTTGCAAGTAAATTGTGGAAGGCACTAGAGGAGAAATTCTTGAAGAAAAGCCGTCAAAACAAGCTCTATATGAAAAAGAAATTGTTCCACTTCAATTATGTTCTCGATACTTCTCTGAATAATCATATTACTAGCTTCAATCAGCTAGTAACTGATCTGGTGAATATGGACGTGACTTTTGAAGATGAAGATTTGGCTCTAATGTTGTTGGGATCACTTTCTCATGAATTTGAGGTTCTTGAAACTACTCTACTTTATGGGAAGGCTGCTATGTCTCTTAGTGAAGTAACTGTTGTCTTGTATAGTTATGAATTAAAAAAGTTGTCGAGAAAATACCAAGTAAAGATGAATGTGCCTTTTGTCGAGAAAAAAGTATTGGAAGAAAGATTGTCCCAACCTAAAAAATAAAGGCAAATCTGATAAGGAAAAAACTACTGCAAATATTGCTGAGTATGATGATGCAGACTCTGACCTTTCAATTGATGCATCAACTAGCAATTCTAGTGCATAGTTGCTAGATTATGTTTATAGCCATCATATGACGCCCAATCAAGAATGACTCTTTGATTTTAAAAAACTCAATGGTGGAATTGTCTACACAGCAAATAATGCCCCTCTTGTCACATATGGAGTTGGTTCAATTCACTTGAGGAATCATAATAGATCAACCAGAATCTTAACTGGTATTCATTATGTGGCAGATTTGATGAAGAATCTATCTCTGTGGGAACCTTAGAGTCAAAAGGTTTCGAAGTGAGGGCGAAAGATGGGATAATGAGGATCATCTCTGGTGCACTTGCGATAATGAAGGGGATCCGAAGAAGAAACAATGTGTATTACTTTATGGGTAGTACAATTGTTGGGGAAGCAGCAACGACAACAACTCCTATTGATGATCAGGAATCAAAAACAACGAGGTTATCGCATATACACTTGGGGCATGCTGGAGAAAAATCTTTGAAACTATTGATAGATCAAAGATTATTAAAAGGAGCTCAGGCTTGCAAAATAGATTTTTGCGAGCACTGTATCAAAGGGAAGAAAATAAGGGTGAAATTTAGAACAACAATCCATGATACTGAGGGTATTTTGGATTATGTTCACTCAGATGTGTGGGGGCCTTCCAAGACAACTTTATTGGGAGGTAAACACTATTATGTTTCCTTTGTTGATGATTTTTCCCAGAGAGTTTGGGTATATACGATGAAGACGAAGGATGAAGTGTTGGGAATTTTCTTGAAATGGAAAAAGATGGTGGAGACTCAAAGAGGCAGAAGAGTCAAACGTCTTTGTATAGACAATGGTGGAGAATTCAAAAATGATTTATTTCGAAAGGTCTGTGAAGATGAAGGTATTGTCAGACATTTCACTGTAAAAAATACACCACAACAGAATGGGGTGGCAGAGCGAATGAATCGAACTTTGCTGGAGAAAGTTCGGTGTATATTGTCCAATGCTAGGTTGGGCAAAGAATTTGGGGCTGAGGCTTTGGTATATGCTTATCACCTTATTAATCGTTTATCATCTACTGCTATTGGTGGTAAAACTCCATTGGAGAAATGGTCTGGAAAGCCTGCTACAAATTATAATTCCTTACATGTGTTTGGTTCCATTACATATTACTATGTTAAGGAGTCAAAGCTGTATCCAAGAGCAAAGAAGGCAATATTTATGGGGATCACTTCTGCTGTGAAATGCTATCGTCTTTGGTGTCCAGAAACAAGGAAAGTAATCTTCAGCAGGGATGTTACCTTTGATGAATCTACCATGTTGAGAAAGGAAACTTCTAAAAATATAAAGCAAACAAATGGTACTCCAAAACAGGTGGAGATTGATGGCAACAAAATGGTCCCAACAGATGCAGAAACTGATGATGGCTCTCTTGTGGTAGAAGAAGAGTCAAATGAAGAAGAGGTTCAGACCTAAGAACCTTCACATCAACATGAATCAATTGCACAAAGGAAGGGAAAGAGAACCATTAGACAACCTGCCCGCTATGCTGATATGGTCTCTTCTACAGCACCAATTGCAATCGATGATGTTCCTGCCACTTATAATGAAGCAGTTCAAAGTTCAGAATAAGAAAAGTGGAGGATTGCCGTGAAGGAAGAAATGCAATCCCTTCAAAAGAATCAGACATGGAAACTAGCTAGTCTTCCGAAGGGAAAGAAAGCAATTGGGTGCAAATGGGTATATGCAAAGAAAGATGGATTTCCTGACAAGGATAATGTTCACTACAAAGCAAGATTGGTGGCTAAAGGCTACGCTCAAAAGGAGGGAGTTGATTATAATGAAGTATTTTCCCCAATTATAAAGCATTCCTCCATCAGAATTTTATTGGCTTTGGTGGCACAATTGGATTTGGAACTAGTTCAGATGGATGTAAAAACTGCATTTTTACATGGAGGCTTGGAAGAGGAAATCTATACGTCTTAGCCATATGGATTCAAAGTTGTTGGAAAAGAAAAGATGGTGTGCAAATTGGACAAATCGCTATATGGATTGAAGCAACCTCCGAGGAAGTGGTACAAGCGATTTGACAAGTTCATGATAGGGCAGAAGTACTCAAGGAGCAAATATGATCACTGTGTGTACTTGCGCAAGCTACAAGATGGATCCTATATATATCTTCTTCTTTATCTTGATGATATGCTAATAGCTTCCAAGAGTCGGACAGAAATAGAGAAATTAGAGACTCAATTGAATAGGGAGTTTGAGATGAAGGATCTTGGTGAAGCAAAGAAGATTCTCGGCATAGAAATATCCAGAGACAGGAAATTGGGGAGGCTTTGTTTGTCTCAGAAAGAATATCTGAGGAAGGTACTAAAACGTTTTGGCATAAATGAGAAGTCAAAACCAATTAGTACACCACTTGCTCCTCATTTCAAGCTTAATGTTTCCATGTCACCAAAGAATGATGCAGAACGGGAATACATGGCAAAAGTACCGTATGCAAGTGCTATTGGTAGCTAGCTTGATGTATGCAATGGTTTGTTCAAGGCCCGATATTTCACAGGCAGTTGGGGTTGTGAACAGGTATATGCATGATCCTGGAAAGTAGCATTGGCAAGCTATGAAATGGATTCTGCGGTATATTCTAGATACCTTAGATGTTGGATTAGTATTTCAACAGGATGATAAGGATGGTTAGTATGTAATTAGGTATTGTGACTCTGACTATGTTGGTGATTTGGATAAGCGACGATCAACTACTGGTTATGTGTTTACTTTTGCAAAAGCACCGGTCAGTTGAAAGTCCACCTTACAGTCAACAGTGGCTTTGTCTACTACAGACGCAGAGTATATGACAATTACAGAGGCTATAAATGAGGCAATTTGGCTTCAAGGGTTGCTCGGTCAACTGGGAATGGAACAAAAGCACATCAAAGTGCATTGCGACAGTCAGAGTGCTATTCATTTAGCAAAAAATCAGGTTTACCATGTAAGGACGAAGCGCATTGATGTTCGATATCATTTTGTACGAGAGATTTTAGAAGAAGGTGGAGTCATAATCCAGAAGATTCTGACCACTGAGAACCCTGTTGATATGCTGACAAAAGTAGTAACTGCAGCCAAGTTTAAACATTGTTTAGACTTGGTTAATATTGTTACAAATTGAAAGATGGAGTTTACAGACACTACTGAAAGTTGGATTTGTAACAGAATTGTATGGGATTTTGTCAAGGTGGAGAAATTGTGAGATCCCTCAACTTAGTCCCACATCTAATACTTACTGGGAGAAGATCTTGTTTATAAGTGGGAATGGACTATAGATCTTTAACTTCCGGGGTACCCATTTTAGAGAAATGACTTAGCCCATTACATTGCACTTTGGGCTGGGTCGCTGGGTCGTTACAAATGGTATCAGAGCCGACCTGGTTCCGTGTTAGATGGTGGGCTGGATTAGAAACGTTGGCTAGGCTGCCGGTCACGGGCCAGAAAGGTTGTGGGCTGGGGCTAGCAACGGGCCAAGAATAGGCATTTCGGGGATGAAATTCCCTAAGGTGGGTGGATTGTGAGATCCCTCAACTTAGTCCCACATCTAATACCTACTGGGAGAAGATCTTGTTTATAAGTGGGAATGGACTATAGATCTTTAACTTCCGGGGTACCCATTTTAAAGAAATGACTTAGCCCATTACGTTGCACTTTGGGCTGGGTCGCTGGGTCGTTACAGAATTATTGTATGCCAAAATCAAGTCCCACATCTAAAGTTTTGTGGGTTTGGGAGGAGTCCTTTCCTTATAAATAAGGCTCCTCCCCTTTGGTTTTTGATATCCCAAAATTGTCATCTTTCTTCTATTGGTAAATTGTTTCTTTCTCTCTTTTGTAATATTTCTTTGATTATTGAAATATTATTTTTGTAGTGTCTGATGACGTAAGCCTCGTTAAATTCCGGTGTTCTTTTTGTTCCTTTTATGTCTATTTAATAGCTATTGTCGGGTATAGTTGTTGCTAATTATTGTGCTATTTAAATTACTTGATAAAATTCTGTCTAGGAGTTGGTTTTTACGCAGAGTGTGTGTCCCACCACACTTTCCTGAGAATTTTATCTTGGGGTAATTTTTAGTGCAATAGTTTTCATGCTAGTCATCTAGGTAATAGTTCTCAAAGTGAATTAGTTATCTTTGGTGAAAATTACCCGGTTTTCACAACAGTGATTGAGTGATGGTTAATTCAATAATTACGTGTATGATGATTGTGCATGTAAAAAGATTGATGCTGGGTTAAGTACTGTGTGACTTTATGTATGATCATTGACATTATGACTACAATATTATTGTTATCGGCACTCAACACTTAAAAAACAATCTGAAAATCAGCAGAATACAATATTAATTATTCAATAAAAATAAATATTCGGATACATGGGAGAATGCATTTAAATTCCTAAGCATTTAAATAACATTTAGAATAATATTCGTATCATTATGCTCAAAGCTCGATTAAATTAGATTTGGTTTAATAATCAATTCGAAAAAACATAACTCGACATTTAACTCAATATTAGATGAGTCAGGTGTGGACTTATACTCCAACTTGGTTCGACTCAAAGCCCAATATTTTATATACGAAATAAGATTTTTGCCTATATTTATCTTAAATTTGTTTATATAAATATAACTAAATTATCTTTTATGCATAATTATGTTAATTTTGAAATATTTTAATTATAAATTAAATTTTAATATAAATTATACGAAAAAAATATATTAATAAATACAAATTAAGCTAACTAAAATTTGAATTGACTTAATATTTTTATCTCGATTCAAATTCAAAATCAAACGAACTAAACTTGAGCTTAGCAAAACTCGACTCGCGTCCTCCGATGAGCGCCCCTCTCCTCACGAATATAAACTCTATTTTAATTTGTTTGTCATGTGTGTGTAAGATCATATATGTATTTGAAAATAATCGTTTTTTTTTAAATAATCTCGATTGACCATGAGTTTGATTGAAAAAAATGTGTCTGCTTATTTGATGACTTTGATTAAAAACAAAGTTATCTTATATGCATATGGGATGTATTTTAAAAAAATAATATATTCCTTTCAATTTTTTAAGAGATTTTTATCAATCTAACTTACCTCTAGTGTGGTTTTCAAATATCTATTTTTTAAAGAAAAAGTGGTTATTTTCTTCTTCTTTTTTTAATGTTTGACATTTACTTCTCGTTGATTATATCAATTCAGATGTTAGAATTAAATACCATCTTGATCTGAGATGTGTGATTTTGATTCATTCCATTTGGATCCAATACAGGTGGACTACAATTTGGCTAGGGCCCATAATTTTGGATCGAATGTGGATTGGGTCAATGTATGAGTTATATTTCGTTTGGACCCATCCTTAAGTTGAAGACCGGTACAAGGAAATAAAAACTGCAGCATGTCCACAATTACAATTCATGTTTTAAGCCCATTTCGAGTTGAGATGGGCTTAACTAATTTATTTCAGTTCAATTCAATCGTTTTTTTATAAATCAATATATTCAAGCTGTTTAAAATGTTAATACATATTACAATCAACTCGTGTATATAATAAAAAAAATTTTATTTATTTAATAAAACCAAATCGTAACGAGGTAAATATTTGTAAAACAGTTTTTTAAAAAAACCACACTTTAAAGTGTGCTTTTCTGCCAGTCCACTTGATCGCATTGCAAATGCAAGTGCATGCTGCAATGTGTAAGGTGGTGCGTGTAATATACAAAAGTTTTAAACACCTTATTAACTTACATTATAAAAGGTAATAAGGTATTTAATTGTGTTCTTTTAAATAACATATTAGAATAAAATAAAACTATAATGATTTAAAAATATATTTTACGGAAAAAACATCAAGTGGCATAAATTAACTTGTCCAAAATGTAGTAAAATAAAAAAGAGAAATTGATCTGTTCTGTTTAAAGGGTAAAGATGGCCTATCATATTAACCAACCACGAGATGTTATTTTTTGAGTTGTGTGACTTCTATCATCATAACAAAAAAGAGCTAATGACATGAAATTTGTCTAAGGTTAATCTTTAATATAGGCCGTCCGATTATTTATTCTTTTCAAAAAATGAAAAAAACTTAAACCCCTCCTCTCCCATTAGCGCCAACGGCGACTGCATGGCCACTTTGGCCAAATCCAACCCCCAGGGACTAAATTTGATTGTTGGGCAGCCAAATATGATCAGCCACGACTAGATCTGGCCATGGTTGCATAAATCGAAATCGGAATCGGAATCGGTTTTCCAGTGAATCGGAATCGGAATCGGAATCGGTCTGAATCGGCCAGGAATCGGTTCAGTTGAATCGGTCCAAATTAATTTAATCAGTTATATATAATAATTTGATAATTTATAATATAAATATATTAAAATTAATTATTGATGTTATTTTAATATTATTCTGTGTATTATAGTTTTTGATATTTTTAAATATTTTTTAAGATTTTTTTTAAATTATTTCGAATTAATTATTATTTTTGACTCGAGTTAGACTCGAGTCAACTTTTAATTACAAGAATGCCACCGTGCGATTTTTACCCCCGCCGCCACCGGCGGCCCGGTCGGCGGCGAGTCTCGCGGCGGCGATGTCGGAGGATGTCGGCAGCCCGGTCGATGTCGGCAGCCCGGCCGGACGAACCGTCGGCGGCCCGGAGCCGGCGGCGGAGTCGGCGGCGATTCGTACGTGCCCGATTCGGTCCGGCCACGGGTGGGCGGCGACGTTGCGAGGTCGGCGGCGAGGTCGGCAGCCCGGTCGGCGGCGAGCGCGGAGTCGGGGCCGCACGGCGGAGGCGGAAACCGGGCGGCGGCGGGCGGACGAGCGGCGGCGGTGTCGGGGGAGCGGGTTTGATTTTAGGTTTTTAAAATCCAAATTACCATTTTACCCATGCTTAAATAATTTAATAAAAATCATACCTAGGGTATTTTGGTAATTTCCTAAAAAAACCGATTCCGATTTAAATCGGCCGATTCCGATTCCGATTTAAATCGGTCGGAATCGGCCGAACTCGGCCGATGTCCGGGGCCGATTCCGCACGGAATCGGCCGATTTATGCAACACTGGATCTGGCGCACACGACCTTAAATTTGGTATTGCAGTCTTATGAGCAGCATAACCAAATTTGGTTGCCACTGACTAATTCGACCGCCATGGGTTGAACGAGGCTATCTTGACCAAATTTGGTCGTGCATTAAAAAAAATGGTCAGTGGCCAGGTTTAGATTACAATCGGCCCGACCTGGCCCGAGCCAAGTGCCGTTGACAACGGTGACTAGGTCTGGTTGGCCGGCCGTGACCGAAACTTGGTCGATGGCGAAAGAAAGAGTCGAGGGCTTTTTTTATTTAATGTTAATCAGATTTAGGCCCCGATTATATATATATATATATATATATATATATATATATATATATATATATATATATATATAAAGACACGACAAAATGTTGCCACCAACAATCCCCAAATGCACCCCCTCCCCTCTCCGACCAACCCAATCTCGCCCTCTCACCACAGTCCCAAACCCTGAGCTAGAGACGGTGAGAGCTAGAGAGAGAAACAACCACCACTCCTCCCTCCAAACCCACCCCAAAATCCCCAATTTTTTTCTAGAGCGAGAAAGAGCCCGCTCAAAACCCTAATCCCCAAAATCCCCAACCCCGGATTCCCAGCTGCTCCCTCGCCTCCCACGAGCCCAATCAGGTGAGTTCCCCCTTCCTCCCCCGCCAAATTTTGTTCCTAGGGTTTCAAATTTCATGCATGGCGCCGGCGTCTTGCGGCGGCGACGGCCCGGCCTCGGCCAACCGCTGGCCGTCCTTCGATAAGGTGTACCGGCGCCGGGTGCACAAGCGCTCGCGCGTGGACGGCACCGCGGTACCGCCCGTGCCGGCGCCGGCGACGGGCAAAGATGAGGTGGCGGGGGGGCACGTGAAATTCAAGGTCTCGACGTGGTCGAGGATCGAGATTCGGGGCCTCCGGCGGCGGCTCGACGCCGAGCTCGAGCGGGTCCGGGATTTTCTCGGGAGCGTGGAGCCGCCGGCGACGCTGCCGGAGAAGTCGCCCGCGGCGGCTCCACCGCCGGAGACAGCGCCGTCGCCAGCGGTGGGGATCGAGACGCCGTCGGTGGAAGCTGCGGTTGGTAAAGACGCCCTCTTTTCGCCTGGAGCGACTGCGTCGACGGCGGAGGTGATTTCGCCGGGGACGCCCGCGGGTAGGCTTCATATTGTTGCCCCTGTCTTGCCGGATTCGCCAGCAAATCGGCCCGAGATTGGCATCACCGACACTACTGCGTCACCGGAGACGAACCCCCGGCAGCTGGAGATGGAGCTCGCGACGGCGGAGACGACGGACCCCAAAAAGATGTCGACTTGGAAGCGCCTGCGGTTCAAGCTGAAATTGCCGATTCCATAGTAGAGGATCATCGTCCGGACGCAACTGGTGACATTGAAACGCCGGCGGACGTGCCCGACGCTGCCATCTCCGGTGCGGAGATGGTGTGTGCCGACGCAGTGAAGACCGCCGTCGCCGACGAAGTGGAAACTGTGGTGGCAGTGGAAACGGTAGTGGTGGAACTGCCTGAAATCGGTGTGGAGCTGGGAGCGGCTGCCCATGGGCTGGAAACCGTCATATCGGAGGCAGAGACTCTGTGTGATAACACAATGGTGCCGCAGAAAGCGCCTCAGATGGCCACTGTGGAGACGGTATCTCATGAAGCTGCTGCGGCGCCGGAAACGCAAGACCGCCTGCCTGAGATATCCATGGAAATGGAGAAGATCGAGTCTGTGCCGGCGGAAACCCAAGAAGATTTGCCTAAGATTGTCATGGAGAAGGTTGAACCGGTGCCGCCCGAAACGCAAGACCGCCTGCCTGAGACGTCCATGGAGATGGAGAAGATTGAGTCTCTACTGGTGGAAACCCAAGACGATCTGCCTAATAATGTCATGGAGAAGGTTGAACCGGTGCCGCCTGAAACTCAAGACGACGTGCCTAAAGTCATCGTGGAGAAGATTGAACCTGACATTGCAGAGCAAGTACACCGGCCTGAGATAATCTCCGTGACGGAGATGGTAAGTCCTGACATTACTACGACGGCAATGCAAGTAGATAAGCCTACCATGATCATCACCACGGAAGAGACTATTGATATTGACACTAATACATCGATGGCAATGGAAGCTGACCAGATTCAGATGGATACTATGGATCTTGAGACATCAATGGCAGTGCAAGTGGACCGGCAGGAGAAGAATACTTCCACTACGGAGACAATGGCACCTGATACGGCTGCGTCAATGGCAACGCAAGCCCCCCGTCTCATAGCTCCTTATCCATGGTGAAGAACTTTGGAGAGGATAATGCTGTGTTGCGGGCACCACTTCTGCGTCTGCCCAAGATCACCATTTCGTTGTCTGAGACCACAGCCGCTACTGGCTTTGCGAGCCCTGTTATGGAGAAAGAGAAGAGGACGCCCAAAGCCAACCAGTTCTATCGGAACTCGGAATTCCTTCTTGGGAAAGAGAAGCTCCGATTGACACAGGAGAGCAATAAGAAGTCGAAATCCAATGGGAAAGGTTCAAGGCAGCCAGTTGTGCTGGACAGGCCCACTGCTCACGCATTCAAACAGTGTCTGAATCTAGTGACGAGGCTGATCAAGCATAGATTTGGTTGGGTCTTTGATAAGCCTGTGGATGTGGATGGCCTGGGCTTGCATGACTATTACGACATTATTAAGTATCCTATGGATTTAGGGACTGTGAAGTCAAGGCTTCAGAAGAATTGGTACCGCTTGCCTGGAGAGTTTGCAGCAGATGTAAGGCTTACATTTCATAATGCAATGACATATAACCCCGAAAACCAGGATGTTCATATCCTGGCCAAACAGCTTTTGAACATTTTTGAGGAAAAGTGGTCTGATATCCAGCTTGAATTCAGTCATAATAGGAGGTTGGAATCAGGTTATGGTGTTGGCCCACCAACGTACATGATGAAGAAGACGAAGACTCAAGCTTCGCCGCCTGAACCTAGGCGAACTTATGATTATTCAGAACCTGCATATGCTCCTCCAGAAAGGAAAGTACAAATGGTGACTCTTACGCCTTCTGGAAGATTTGTGGCACCTAAGAAGCCAAAAGCAAATGAGCCAAACAAGAGGGACATGACTTATCATGAAAAACAGAAGCTTGGGGATAATCTTTTGAAGTTGCCTCCTGAGAAACAAGAGCATGTTATTCAAGTCTTACAAAGGAGAAATAAAGAAGTTCAGCAGCAAGATGATGGTATCGAGGTAGATATTGATAGCTTTGATGCAGAAACTCTTTGGGAACTTGATAGGCTTGTTAGTAATTATAAGAAAAGTTTGAGCAAGATTAGGAGAAGAGCGGAGATGGCTAGGGCAAAAGGGAGGCCCTTCTTCAAAATACGGTTAGTTTTGTGTAAGTGTGGATGATTGCTATTATATGCTGGCAACCAGTTTGCTCACTCATAGTTGTTCCTGTATGACAGAATCCTCTTCCTGCCTATGCAGAAGCTCGTGAGGGTAACAGATCAGGTGCACAAGCCTCTTTGAATTGTAAATTAGCCTGTTTTGCAATGAAATATATGGTTTTGACGTGATTCCGAACGTTCTATTTGTAGATGCTAATGGTGCTTCTCATTTGCCTGCACAAGGAGAAACCAATGGGGGCATGGGTAGAATAAGCACATCAAGCAGCTCTAGTAGTGATTCTGATTCTTCTTCAAGTAAAAAATTCTTTTCTTCCTGTTTGTTTTTTGACTTGTGGTTCCAGTTATACCATTATCACAAGTTGATGTGTAATCCTAATTGTTGATTTTGGTTCAGATTCTGACAGCAATAGTTCTTCAGGTGATTCAGATGGAGAACACTCCCAGAAGGCCTGAATTGGTGATGAGTCAGGTTAGATTGGATCTGTTTTGTATGCTATTTTTTTCTTCTAAAAGAAATTAAGAGTCAAGCTAGCTCTTGAGAATGCATGGATTGAAATCAATAATTGATTACATTATTGGCCATTTGACCTTATGTTTAATGGAGAGACAATAATGAATTAAATGATGAATAGAAATTATTAAAACGTATAGCAATAATATTGTTGCATGTAGACTCAATTTGAGTTTGGTACTTATAAACCTTTGTCTTTGTTACTACTCAACCTAAGTGTAATTATTTTTCCAAAAGTGGTTAACCGAAGTTGAAGATCATATACACATCATCATTAATATACAAGATCTTCTATTGATAGGTATTGGATGTAAAACTAAAATTTTTTAAGGGATCTCACATTTCACTCTCCTTTAGAAAATTTTATCCTCAAAATTTATTGGAGAGACTATCATCCAATATGGTATAAGTTGGCTTGGATATCACTTATAATGACCCAACTTAAATTTAAATTGATGGACCTAAATTATTTTTTTAAAAGTTAATTGAAGTTAAAGATTATAAGCACATCCCCACTGTATATGTTGGGTCTTATATCAGTAGGTATTAGATGGGGGATTAATTTTTTGTAGGGACGTTATAGTCTTTATTGTTGCGACTAATTAGCCAAAGCATTGTTGACCGAAATGAATTAGCATGCTTGAAGTTCTCTTTCTTCTGTTGACGGGATTTTTGTTATTTCCAACGGCAATCGACACCAAAAAAAATGCTTAAATCCTTATTTAAGTACTGTATATGACTCCTTCCAAGCTTGAGTGGCCTGTGCATCCTAAGAGTTTTGTCAATTAAAAAATTGATTGTTGACTTCTAATGTCTTGAACATTATGCATATCCTTAGTCACAGAAAACTGTAATTGCTTAATTTTTTATCTTGGAGTTGACCGTGGTTGTGATGTTTGTAATATAATCTTTTATTTCTTCCATCTTGTAGTTCATGAAATTAATAATTGCTTTTGTTTCACCATCTTCATTCTTTCATTCAATAATTATAAATAGAATGATTTTTTAAAATTTATTTTATAATTTTTTTAATCATTTTGGATTCTTCTTTTTACTAATATGAATATGGGACAAGCTGACTTCGCCAACCTCAGACCATATTTTAATTTTCAACAAATCTTTAAAGTTCCCATTGTAGATGCTCTTGTTGTCATTTTTTGGGAAAAGGTATTATTGTTATTCTGTCATCCAATTCGAATTAGGAACATTGAAATTCATCCATTTAAATTTCCGAAATGTGGAAATTACAAAAGCTCTTTACTATCAGATTCAGATACATTAATTTTCATCTGTTTCATCTCCGCATATCTTTTTCTAAATCCAAGTTTGGTTTCTGGTGCTATGAATGGTCCTGAAGAACAATGTCATTCACTCTTGTTTCCATTTGCTTTGTTTTGAAACGATCTTATTGACTCACTCATAAATATGTGTGTAAATATATTGCCGGGATTTCAACTTTTGTTTTATTTGTGCTAGTGGGTGAGGGCGAATTTTGTAAGACATGTTACATGATTGCTAACAACATCTAGCTTATGAAAGTTGAATGCAAGTTTGTAAAATGTCTTCTATGTTAAAGAAAAGATAAGCAATTCATTTACCGAGTGGGTATAAAGTCAGCTTAAACTTCACGGTATGTTTTTGGCTTTCATTATAATTATAAGTCGATGGAACACTAGCTTCGAGAACAATGATGCGGTTCATCTTGAATATGCAAAATGGCAAACCCAGGAATCACATTGGGAGGGGTTTGCTTGAATACTTTTTTACAAGAACTGAATCTTCATGCAAGCTTCTGCTTTGGGCCTTGTTGACCATCAATGTTTTTGTAAATGGCAGATCATTGAAACTGGACCTTGTGAAATGATATTTCTGAAGAAACGCACCTTTTTCAAGCTGAGGTGGATAGATTTATTTATATCTCCTACGTGTAATTAATTCGTGATGGTGGTTTTGCTGACGGAGGAAAGAGGTTGGTTACTGCCAGAGAGAGTTTATCACGGTATTGCATAATTGTTGTTAATATTGAAGGAACCGTTGTATTTATACCGTAGAATCCGCAGACAGTGTATGTCTCCGACATCGATAAGCAGGTTTGATTGGCAACTTTGTTCAATATGGGAAGCATTATTATCAAGGTAAAGAAATAGTGTGGTTCTCCGTTCCGCCATTCCGTGCCTTGTAGAGACCTCAGTTCATGCATAACAAAAGAGACATGCTTAAGTCTTGTGTACCTGTCATAAGAGATGAATCAGGATTGTCAAATAGATCAGATTTGAAGCATTTGCTACATTTGAAAGCCAGTATAACGGAAAGTATTGTATGGCATCCTGAAAATGCTCTATGTCATCACAGCTTAAACTGGGCAGGGAAGAATTATTTCATATGAATTAAGACTCGTGGCTTACCATAATTCTGCTGCACCTTTGTGAATTCGTCAATGGCTTTCAGTATCGCACAATATTTCATTATTGATCTCAGAGTCCCCATGTGCCTGCGAATACATTTTTTAATAAAATAATAAGATAAAAATAAAAATAAAAATAAAAATAAAACTCATCCAAAGAGAATTTAGCATCCTTCTCAAATCTTCTAAAGTTGATCTCCTTCTATCCTTGTTCTCAGCAAAGTAATATTATAGATACAGGAAAAAATGGAACCAAAAGATGAAATTCTAAGCACATCCTTCAATATGCATGCTTAAATTACAGGTCTAATTGTCCAAACAACACTCTTGCGACTAGATCAGATCCCTGAAATAAGTCAAGCCATCATGCCAAGGGGAATGCAACTTTCCATAACATGACAACCTCATGTTTATTTCAAGGTTTACAATATTGTATCTCAGTTTTGTTTAGCACGCACTGTTGGCCCATATATGCGGGCAATTTTCAAAAAAATTTGCAATGCTATAATATATCATAAAAGATAAGGATTATTTTTCTACACCTTTTGAATGCACAAACATTCAAACCCTAAACAACATAGGTTATGAACAACAATACACATTAAATTAACATAATTTCTAACCTACTAGTTAATATAAATTAATTAATATTAATAAGCTATGAATAATCCATTATGCGAGATACTTATAAAAAATCTGCTAAATATCTTAAAGATTAACTCACAAAGCACTTAATAAGTTAAATAATTCTAAAACAAGTAAATTAATAAGCTACTAAATAGTTAAGATGGTAATCTAAGTTACAGGTAAATTAACCAGGTGCAAAAATTGTGGGCCAATACATGATAATGGATTAATAGGTCTAAATAACTAATTTGGTATGGACGAGTTAATGAGTTTGAATGCCCAGCAAAAGGGGTTGACAATACAGGCAAAAATTTTGCAGACAAAATTGATATTTGCTGCCGAGTTTCGTTTCGACAAGTTGCAAAACCTGCCATCAAGTATATATCCGACCAATATCCAGCCAAAATGGCAAACCATGATTTATTGTTAGAAAATGATTCACCTTCCTAAGATATTCAGAAGGTATCTACTCTACAAATCCGTAAGTAGCACCAATGCTTCTTACTCTTTCACAGTAGATGAATGATAATTTTAAAAAGAAACAAATATTGCTTACACTAGTTCTGTGTATCGAAGTCTCCATGCCGGAAATCCAAAACGACATCTAGCTTCATCGTAAATTAGAAGGAGATCAGACTCTGGTCCCCAACACCCTAACCAACAAACAATAAGGTACTCATATAGAATTTTCAAAACGAGCTTTAACCAGTATGGTGAAAGTGCTTGTTGAACATTGTGGCATACCAACAGTTCTAAGTGCCCTGTCCATGTCTGCCTCTGAGAAAGTTGAATTCTGATCAATTATTGAGCTTGTTGCTCGCAAAAACTAAAAATACAAAAAGCACGCTGCCTTGGCTGTAGCTTCTTTTCCATCTGAGAAAGAAAGCACTTCCAGCACCATCTTCTCCTTAGGTGCTCCTTTTTCATCAGCTCCCTAACTCAAAAGACAGCATTATTCAGAAGGTACTTCATCCTTCTTTTATGATAAAACAGTAAGTGTTTATAGTCAATCAGCAGGCCAAAGGGAATGAAAATTTTGAAAGATTTTTTACAAGAACATCAGTGTCTATTGAACTTCTAGAATGTTGAACATCTATTTTGTCAAACATCTATGATAATTCATATGGATCCAATATAAATCCAGTAAAACTTGATATTAATTTTACGTGGGCCATGACAATAATAATAGACTAGGGATGTAACTGACAGTAGAAGAGTATATTATGATGCCACTTCACTGCTCTAATAAATCCACCATTGGCTACGCCGAATGAGAAGTTAAGAAGCTCAAAGACAAATTACCTGCCACAACTTACATTGTTGACATTCTTCAAAAGTATTTCCTTGTTTCCTTTTAGAACCCCTGAAACAAGAGATAATTGCCAAAGGAATAATTAGCCACAAACAAATTATTTTCTTCAAAAAATATTCATCACAACCCTAAAAGTTTCTCATGCAGAGATACACATGGTCGAGAAGAGGCACATTTAATTATAAGAAAGCATCTCCTTGGCCATATATATATAAATGACAAGAACAGAGAGATCATATAACACAATTTTGAAAATTGTTTTGCCCCATCAAATAGTATTGTGACAACTAATTCATACTGAATAATCCTATCAATCAAAGACAATTGGGAACTTGGGATAGCATTTTAAAGACGTTGACAATAATGTGAGTAGAGACCTTCAGCATCATAAAGGTTGACATGCTAAATACCAATAGCAGACAACCAGCATAGCAGGTCAACTACCTTCGAAATAGCAAGAGCTTCTTCGCTGTCCACCACCACAGCTAGGTACCTCAACTTATTCAACTGTAGATGCTGATATTTGTCTGGGTGCGTAACTGAAATTACATAGCCTTCAATACAATGAGTGATACCAGTTCCTAGATGCACTATGCTCACCACTAGATGAAGCAGTATCAAGAACAATCCTCTTCGTAATGGAGATTTGCAATTGCCGCACATAAACATTGTATGGATAATTGTTTCAAGCATAAGACATCTTGTAATCTGCAAAGAATGAGGGATTATTTACAGTATAATTGCCCTCTAAATAACCAGATTGGAAACCATTATTTGAAGAGCAGTTACATGAAGGAATGAATATCAAATGCTCAAATTTTGAGATGTTCTATTGCAAGAAACTAAATTAAACTAATACAACAATCATTCAATTTACAGTTGTGACTACAAACTGTTGCGGGAATCTGAAGCATGGACTTTAAAATATGACTTCTGTTCTTCAAAACAAGGTGGCCTCTGGAAAACAACAGATGCAGCTCGAATCAGAATTCCTGCTGTCAATCCCCATATCAAATACTTCTCATTCTGAAATTCATAATCAAAGTAATGAAAAATATAGTTCGTTCCCATCCACTCCCTTGTCTCAGATCTCTTATTCTCTTCCTGAAAAAACGCTGAAATATGTCAATGGTGGTAAGCCCTTCAACCAAACAACAGAAAGATCATTTAAAATTGCAGCAAAGCAAGTAAAATATGTTTTATAAATGCAGCACTTTGGTATTGCATGCTTGCGCTGGGCCTTCTTAATGTGAACAATTGCTCGTTCATTCTAAACGTGAAGATATAGTACAACCGGTAATTGCTGTCTTGTTTACTTCAAAGATAATCTGGAGATACCAACAGCAATATCACTCTAGTTGTTCTATTCCAATAAATTTTCCAACAGCAATATTGCAAGACATCGGACATAAACATGAACAATTGGCAGGTACAAATGAGAATTGAGAACTATTGAACTCATCATGTAGTGACTTCATTAACAGTGGTAACACTCATCCCAAATTAATTTTCAAGTAAGCTGTATTTAATGTTGCTCATGCTGATTGCAATTGAACAATTCATCTCTTCGAAGACAATCGACAAATGTGAATAACTGGCAGATACAAGCATGAACTCTTCAATGCTAAATGTAAAGATCTAGGCGTAAAATGTAATATTTATCACTGCAAAGTATAATATTAATAACTTTATGGTTAAGGCACATTGGAATGTAACGATTACATCATTCGGAACATAAATAGTTTGCATTTCTTCCTAGACAAATGATAGGAACAAGTATGAACATTTCCGTCAACGAAGATTTCAATGAAAATGGTAATAGCCATCATCCCAAATAGTTTTTTTTTTTTTGCTAATCTGAATGCAAATATAGATACCTTGAGGAACATTTCCAATGGGCAGTCAAAAATGGTGTCCACCTCGTCTTCATTCAAAACAGGATTGAACTTCTCCTTCTCATGGAGTATACCAATTACAGGAGTCACCCTCAGAAGATGCTACACAAACACAACCGCAAACAACAAAAACAAACATTTTAGATTGCCATGGATTTGCAACAATACACTACCAATGATCCGAAAAACACAGAATAATTAAAAAAAAATTAAAAATTTAAAAAAAACAGCATATACCTTAGAGAGAAAAGGTTGAAGATGAGTAACAACATTGACAAGCGCAGGATCCAAACCAATCTCCTCTTTAGCCTCTCTCGTAGCAGTGTCGGCGTCATCCTTGTCGCCCTCCTCCGCCTTCCCGCCCGGCAACGACACCTCCCCTGCACCATACACAACCAATTTCAACAAAGATTGAATCTTTTCGCGACCGGAACCCAAACCCACCCGCCGGGGATCGACCGGAGACCCACCGGAGTGCGTGGAGAGGCGGGACGAGCGCTTGGTGAGGAATACGCGGACGTCGCCGGCGTCGCCCTCGAAGAGGCAGACGAGCACGGCGGCGCGCTTGGGGGTGAGCTTGTGGAGGAGGCCAGTGGAGGACTCGGCGAAGCCGATGGGGGAGATGGACTTGCCGAGGCTCTCCTCGTCGGAGTCGGAGGGGGAGGAGCTCGGGGCCTTGTAGAGGCGGAGCTGCTGGGCTAGGGCCTTCAAGCGGCGTCTCCCGTTGAGGGGATCCATCGGAAAACGGGCGGCGACGGCTGGCAGGCGACAGTCGGTGGATAGCGGCAGGAAATCGTCTGAGCGCCAAGATCATGGCGCCGAGATAACTCTAATGCGATTTAACCCATACAAATACATATTTTGGTCTTTACAAAATTGTTGGTAAAGAGCGACATTATAATCAAGCGGTTTCGAGATTACGAGTTACTTGATTTTATAATCGATTCTGGTTTCGAGTTCCTAGAATAAATTATTTTAGAGTTTTTACTTGGGTTAATTTTAAATTTTTAAAATTAAATATATTTAAATATATTTAAATTAAATTTAAATAATATAAAATATGTTTAAATTAATTTTAAATATATATATTTAAAATTCGTTCAATTTTAAATTATGTTCAAGCAATTTATCGAGTTCTAATACATGAACTCAACTCACTCACTTAACTTATTTAGTAGTCATATTACTGATTAGCTAGTCTAATATTTAGTTTCATCCTGAAATTCTATGATTAATTTTTTAAAAATATTTAATACATTTGGAAAATTTTAAATTAATAGAAAAATACAGTAATTAATTATATTATAGTTTTATATGTAATTACTTTTTTTGTTATTATTATCAAACTTATCATACTGCCAATAAAAAATTTCAATCAAACAAGATTATATTAAGACTGTGACCAAGCTTTGGAAGCAAAGAAGGTAAAGAAGATCAGACTTGGTTATCTAAGCCAATTTATTTTAAATATATATATTCAATTATATTATGTTACACTTGATAATTATGCAAGTCAACTTATAAATTCAAAGGATTAGTTAATTAATAAATATTGATTTACACATTAAATCATAAATAAATATGACACGACTCCTTAACTCCTCATATTTAATATTTTTAATTCAAAAGGGACGGATAATAAAGATGACTTTTAATGATTATAAAATTGTTTAAAATTTACAAACATACTCAATTTTAATAAATAAATAGAACCAAAACTCTTGAATTATAATATCACAATCAACCGCTATAATAATAATATAAAACTACATAGAATATAATTATAACTAAAAATCAAATTAGTTTAAACTCCTTCCCATCACAAATAATTTTAAATGTATATAATATATATATATATATAAAAATCCCAATAAGAGCGTAACTAACTCGCTAATCCCTGTTGTGATAATAATGCCCAAATTTTCCAAAAAAACCTTTTTTCTAATAAAATTAAACTCTAAAAAGTCACTGCGATTATTCAAAGCAGTCAAGCTTAGCTTTCCTCCGTCAACGATACAATTCTCACTGTCCAGTCACCGCCGACAACACCACCGACCATTGCCGATCTTCATTTTCCCGCGAGAATCCAATCCCACACAAACCCACCTCCATCCCCTCCCTCCCATGGCCGCCGCCTTCCTCCTCCTACTCCTCCTCCTCCTTGCTGCTTCACTCTCTGTAACCGACGGAGTCTCAGATACGAGGAAGGATGGCGGCCGGGACGTGCAGCAGCTATGGTGCGTGGCCAAGAACAACGCAGAGGACGACGCGCTGCGGGCGGCGATTGATTGGGCCTGCGGCCCCGGTGCCACCGACTGCTCCCCCATCCAGCCCGGCGGCGCCTGCTACGACGCCGGCGACATCGTGAGCTTGGCGTCGTTTGTTTTCAACAGCTACTACCTCAAGAGCGGGATGGCTCCGGATAGCTGCGACTTTGGCCGCTCTGCTACTCTCACTTCGTTGAATCCAAGTATGAATCTTTGATAGTCAATTATTGTTGCTTTGATTGACATTGATGTTGTTCTGACTTGTCAGACAATTTTCTGTGTGTAGGCCATGGAAATTGCGTCTTCCAATGGAGGTAAGCTACCGTGCTTGTGTGATATTCCTTCATTTCTCAGAATGTGGAGTATGATCTAGTTCTGAATTGTTGTATGTGAAGCCTGATTGTTATAAAAACGTGGCGGTGATACTGCTTGTGAGCCTTTGTGTTGCATTCAAGATCAAAGGAGAAAGTGGAGGGTTTTGTATCATTCTGGGGAGATTAGGCTCATTGCCCAACCTCGATCATTCTCTGTTATTCACCGTTTTCGTTACTTTAGTTTGTTTGTCTTGTCGTTAGATTGTGCATATTAACATGCATTTGATGGAAATTGATCGAAGAATTGAATTATGGGTTTTCATGGCAAAGCTTTCTAGAGGCACTTCGTTGAATGGTTTCTAATGTGATTAGCAGCGTTTTTTTACAGCTATGATTGAGCTAGCTTTTTTTCCTACGTGAAAAATGCGAATGCTAAATAGTGTGGTCCTTGTTGTTTTTTCTTTTTCAGCACAATTGCCATGAACGCAAGCTATGGTGGGTCTTCGTCATCAACACCTTCGGTCTATGACATGGACAACGCCAACACGAAGCTCCCTATATGGTGGCATCTGCCACTAATTGTGCTTCTTCTAACAAGATAGTGGGGTTTCCATTGAACAGAAAGATTGGAGAAATTGAAGGCTTTAATTGTTGTACTTACGTTGTATTACTAGAATTATTTTTGATTGCTGTTTCAGGTGTTTCTTATATTACTCAAGAATCTCCATCTTTGGGGTATGTTAGCATATAAATGGTCGAGAGGATCCAAATCTATTGAATTATGATAATCCCACTGTAAAAAATGGTTGGATAGAATTTCCGTGAAAATTTAGAGTATTGACCAACTGTTTACTATTTCAATCTGTAAATCTCTTTTATTATGTTTTAAGTGCTCTATGATTTTTCGTTTTTCCTTCAACTTCTATTTTTTAAGGGAAGTAGTTCCCCTTTTGTGTGTCTGAGCCATGTTTGGATGCCACTTTGTTTGTCTGGTGCGATCGTTGCAACTGCCGGAGAGTTTTGATGATTATTGTTCCTTTTCTTTTTCCAAAGAGATGATAATTATTCTTTACCATTTGAATTTGTATAATTCTTCACGTTTAATTTTCCCTAACAAAATTCTAAACCCAGACACTTTTTTGGTATCTATTTCATTTGAACTCGAAACTTAGATTCATGCATTGTAAAGGAAACGCGTGAATGAATCTGCTTTTAGTTCCTTTTCGCTTTCCGAATGAGATCCATAATATTTAACTCTATACATACAGACGAACCAAACCTCAAACCTCCAAACCTCAACAGCTCCTCATCTTTAACTCTGCTATATGTGTAAGCAGGGTAGTGATGTCAAGGGGACCAATCTATCAGCAAGGTAGGCCTACAGAACCAGAACCCTTTTTTATCAGAAGGCTGATAAACCCAGGTTTTATCTTTCCATTTACATAACCGACCCACAGTTCCATAAAATCTCCTTCCGCCATAATGGCAATCATGGCTTTCTATTTGAGTGTAAGTAGTCGAAAACCCGGTCATGATTTTCTCTGAAAGCCCGCCCAGCCACACCTAGTCATCACAACCTTTCATGCGATTCCTGCAGGGAATGGGCCCTAGGATCTCTCTCCACCTACACCCAAGTGACACCCAAGTTCTGAAAATAACATTAACAGAAGAAGAGGAACTTTACAACTATGGTTGCCGCGTCTAATGGTGTGATTCTCTTTCCACTTAAGACTTACGCCCTCTGAAGGCCAAACCACAATGAATGATTTTTGCTCTGTCCACGATGTTATCTTATGGAACATAATATCATGAAATTATTAGAAGTTGGATTGGATTCCTTACCATGAAGCGAGCGTTGTTGCGAAATAGACGTTCTAATTGATATATTTTTTCAAGATGAAAAGAAAATAAATATAAGATGAATAAGAAACATCAAGATAAAAATAGATAGAAAATTTTCCTCCAAATTAGGGGAAAAAAACAATTTATTCAATTAACTTTGATTTAAAAAATCTCTTATAATCAAGTATTGAATAAAAATTTAACAAAACCTTCCTACTACAAATCAGACTAATAACAAAATTTGAAATATACAATTTTTAAAAAATATAATATATGAAAATTTGAAAAATTAACATACACTTTAAAAGAAAATTATATCAACCTCACACCCTAAATTACGACCAATCTCACACTCTAAATTACTGACACCGACTTAAAACTTCTCCAAACTTTCTCTTCACGAGCCAAATATATTTAAAAACTTTCAAAAAATTGTTCAGATTTAACATCAACATCAACCGAATTTTCCTTCTCTTTTATATAGAAAAATATGAGTAGAATTATAAAAGTTACCTCATTAAACTTCTATAGAAAAGGATAAATAATACACGTAGAATTCTAAAAATCACCTCATTAAACTTCTATATAAAAGGACAAAGAATATCAGTAGAATTTTAAAAGTCACATCATTAAATTTTTATAGATAAAATCAATCAAATATAAATATACGAAACACCAACTCTTAGTGTGATGAACAAAAAGTCAAAAATTAACTTAATTATTGAATTTTTCAATACGAATGAACGAGGGAAATTCAACCCGCACATACTACAGATTGCATCCATAAACTATAAACAATCTTCAACCAGCAGAAAAACTCTTTGAATGGAAATCCTCATATACAGTTTCATACACCGATCAACTGGTGGGTTGAAGTTGATAACACTGTCCAAGTTGTTTCGTAATATTGGCCGGGACGATACGTACCATTGAAAGGGATCGAAATTTCCTCGAAGAAATTCCACTGCCCATCGCCTTTATCAGTGATATTGCAAATATCGAGCCTCTTTTTGAAATTTTGCAATTCTTCGAAAAAATTCCTAGAAAACTGATTGGTGGGTCTCTTCCCACCGGAACCGGAAAAGATTATGGTTCCGTTAAAAGGGAGATTGTTTTATGTTTGTCCAATGAAAGATTTTTTGTTAAAACTTGAAAGCTTTTATACATTCATGTGTTTCTAACCTGGAGCCAATATCTATTAGATCGAAAAGTTGAGTCCGTCCCTCCGGGTTGCAATTTATTGCATCAAGTACTTGGTAAAAGGTGTATACCATACCATCTACGTAAGAGGACGTACGCATGGTAACGGAAAGAATGAATGATTAACAGCCCATCAATGATCTCCTAAAACTGTCAATGAGAGCTGTGCTACTACATAAAAATTTTGCAAATATTGAAGTGGGTTATTGAGAGGAAGCACGTCAGTGGGACAGATTAAACTGAGTGACAATGATAAAAAAGAAGAAGAAAGAAGTAGAGTTTCCGTTGAACAGAGAGGAACGTCAATTGCAAGCAACCAATGGTCCACCTAACGTCCAAGGCTTCACACAGTTCGATTTCCGGTAACATATAGTTGAAAATAATAGTAATATGTATCTTCAACAATGATTCTGACGGACACGAAACTATAATTATGTTATTTAAGAGTTATGCGTAATTGTTTGAGAATATGGATTTAGTTAGAGTGTAGTATAGATGGCCGTCGTAGGGTTAATTTAGAGACAAAATTTTCACCCTAAAATCAGTCCCATGTGGCATATTCTCCTCATGGGAACACCCAAATATGTCGAATGCGAGCACACCCAACCTCAATACCCCGCCCAACTGCTAGCAATGCTGGTATCGGTAATCGGCTACCGGTTATCACGTCACAACAAACACACACCCACCAAGCCATAGTGTATTACGGCCCAAATATCGATCACCCAACCTCAGTACAACAACCCATCCAGCCTTTAGTCCCAAATTCGATGTCAACACCACACCACAATATTATAAGAACTCCACCCAACCTTTATTTCAACTCTATGAACAAATAAAAAACAAATAATCCCTCACCAAACCACTTACAAGTTGTGGACATGCATCCCCACGACTTTGCCTCTCTACACCCGCTCGAGAGACCATGAGAACAATGAGCCTCTCTTCTCAAACTACTCCTCACACACAACCCTAATTCGATCCCCCTAAACCAACCTATTTTACATGAAAATCTCTCAACTAGAAAAGCAAGTAGGTTGTGGACCAACAAAAATGTATACCTTGATTCTAAAGGTAAACTTCGACTACACCGGCAGTTGTCCTCCTCCTTGTAGTTCCAGTTCGAACTCCACGAACTTGGCTGTAGCAACTATAAGTAGTCTCCTTGCATGATCAGGCTTCTCTCCTCCATAAAGAGCATACATAATCTTACTGTTGTTCCTCTACACAAGAGGGGTGTCCCTTTATGTAGACACCAATCCATGTTTATCCAATCTCCTAAGATCTCAACCGAATATCTTATAAAGATCATGTTTATCTTCAACGCCCAAGGATATCCATATCTGAAATCTATTGCAACCAACTAACTACTAAAGATCTCCAAAATATATCATGCAATCCAAGACTTGTCATGTTTATCCACACATCAGTGTCCTCATCTCCAAAGATTGCATGAATAGCCCTTTAGAGTTAGTTGCCACCAATTATCCATCATTGGCTAATGAAAGATCACGATCTCCCCCAAGATCTCTTTCATCTCTATCAGCAATTCTAGGATCAAACAAACTCCTTCGGTGCACGTCGGCTGCATGGTCGAAATCTGTTGGTTACCCAGCCCACTCTCAGCCAACCTCAACTACCGGCGTTCCAGCCCTATGCGCATCCCTCTACTGCATCCTCATGCACCATTGATGCTCACGTGCACTGCCCGGCAACCTTGACCAAAATTTTGGAATACTGCTATCTGGCTTGGTCTACACCCAGCATCGTGCCTGCGCTCGCTACCTGGCCCGGCACTCACACGCTGCTCATACCGCTCCAATTCTAGGCACCACTCATAACTGAGTACCGCTCCAATTCTCGGCCCCGCTCGTAATCGGATACCGCTCCAATTCTTTGCACCACTCGTAACTGGATACCATTCTAATTCTCGGTATGCTCGGTCTCGAGACAACAGCACGCTCAGTACTTCTATCCTCGCACTGTCGATGCTCATCACGCACTTGCTCACCAATGCTCGGCACTCTGTATCGGTATGCTCGATCACCTACTCGTAGCCTCGCTCTACCACGGCACAGTGATACATGCTGTCTAGCATCAATCACTGGCACACCATGCATCATAGCTTGATCCTTACCTGCAACTATTACAAAGGTTAGTATGATTAGGGACAACCACCAAACCCTACCTACCTGGGCGTCCCACGGGCTACACCCATAACAGTGGGCATGAAGCATCCCTTGCCCTTTTCTCTTGACAATCCAACAAGTGGCGTCTGCTCACCATTAAAACAGACTCTATCCCATTGGCTTGGGAAGCTCAAACTTGAACCTCCTGCAACACTGTTAGGTTATCCCTCCTCTATAAATACATAAACTTATAACCCTATTTTAGTCAAAAATTATTTTTTAAAAGATTTAGTTAGTTGAAAGGAATAAAAACAACGTCCGACGCTTTTCTTCTTTGGTTTTTGGGATTTGGGTTTTTAGAGAAAAATGATCAAAGAGGAAAAAAGGAAAATTGTTTTGATTGAAGAAAAGTGGATGTTTTGTTAAGATTCGCTTGCAATTGTTAATGATAACCTCGTTAAGTTCTTAATCTATAATTCTTTATTTTCTTTCTTTGTGAATACCAATTTTGTAAAAAGTACCGTAAATTGGTATTGGGAAGTTTGTTCTCGTGTGGATCTTTTTTATATCAAAGTTGTGATATAGTAAATTTTATTTGCTCATTTGCCCCGTGGTTTGTTTTCTGGGTTTGTGGTGTCTATTATCTTATTTGATATTCTCATCATCTTTAGTTGAAATAGAGATTTTGTTTGGTTATTCCCAACATGCTCAAGGTGCTTTCTTACTTAACCGTCTATTCTCTGATAAAGCAATTCAGATTAAAATCGCACATGCTTGTTGGTTCATATATACCATTTTCTTCTCACAACAGGCCGAATCAGATCAATCTGGGTCCTAGCTCAAGCAGCACCATTCACTGTAATGAACCTACTACAAAAATCACTAGTGGTAACAACAGCAATGACTGGTTCTCTTGATCGTGCATTCCTTACACTGGCTCCCCCAAATCAGAGCAGCATTTACACTAAGAGGTCTCAATTCAAGTAAGGATAAAAAGCCAAATCTATAGCCTTACTTTAACTCACGACTCAAGCTGCGGCAGTAGTTAGTAACTTGTAACCTATTTTATTTGTGATTTTGAAAAAGAAATTATATGTGCATTAGAGGTGTCAGGAAAGCATGGAAGAAAGATTGACACTACCATTGGTCGCTCCTCAAGTGGTGTCACAACTGCAGACACGACTTCCATTCTACAGTTTTTTGCTGGCAGGGCCATCTAAGAATGACCCGAGAGCAGAAGACACCGAAGATATTGATTTAAATCTCAAGTTGTAGCTAGTGTGACAGAAATAAGACTCCATGATTTAGATAAAAAACTGTACATTGAAGGATATCAAGTTGAGCTTGAACATATGAATGGTGTTGAAAACTATAAAATGGTTGGCTGTGTATATTCGTTTGTTTATTGGATGGTTGTGAACTGGTAATTTAGACTGTGCTTCCGATGTTTCTTGTTTAAGGAGTAAAGACTACAGGATTATACAGCCAGATTTTCAAGAACCGAAGGATGTCATACAAAAAAGAAACCAGTAACTATTTCGATACATTTTTTTATATGATTATCACAAGCTAGTAGGTAGTAAAATCAGTTGTAAGGTAATGAAAAACTTAATATATATCAGTGAAGTCCATAATTAAAAGAAAATTATATGGCTCGTATGGCTTAGTGTTTGCTCAAAACTCGATATTTCTTACAAAATGATAATATATCTTAGATCCATCCGTGTCAAATGATCTTTTCCCGAAGTATGCTAAATTGTTATTGTCTAATAAAAATATCACACTGAAAAGGTAGGAATAACTGACAATGTTTTTGATAAAATTGTTAAAGTTTTAACGTATGGCTTTATTATTCCATACACAATTATGACAAAGAATAAAGTTAATTTAAAAAATTGCATACACCTCATATGTTGCTTTTATGTATACACCTAAATAATATGGACATCTTTTGATGGATTTTATTTTATACGATAGTATCCAAGGGGAAATAGAATGTACAAGGACATTGATAATGTTTTTTCTTCTTCAATTATACATCACTATGACCTATTTTGAGTTTTTTTTAAGTATCAGTTTAAAAAAAATTTTATTACAAGTACTTTAATTAATTTGAAATCTATAATTATTATTATTTATATACATTTATGTAGATTTGAGATAATGGGATCACCTACCAAATTGTTCTCAATATATATGAGTTAATATTTTATATATGATACGTGAATTGTAACTCGTATGTATACATACGTGGAAAAAGGGTATTCTATCACCAAAAATTTCAATGATAAAAGGCTTAAATTTGGTAATAAAAGGATGTTTGTCAATGAATTTTTTGGTGACATAAGACATAAAACTCGGGCCTTCCGCCTGAATTTTGGTTTTGGTTCGGTCGTAACTACGGTCACAACTAGGATCAAGTTGTTTGCCCTACTTTTTTACCGTGTGTTTATGTATAGTATATATGTGCGAGCCACAATTTTAGTTTCCACGGTACTTGGTGTCGCCCGCCTAAACACTACTCTGGTTTTTATTATTGGTTTTTATTTGAGTCGAATTTGTTTAGGTTTAAGACCGTGTCTAATGCTCAAATATCTTGATGTTTACTCTTCATTCTTTACCATGCACCATTTATACATGTTGTGTTTCTCATTTCATTGATTAAAGGTGAGCGAAATTACCGTCCACGATATGGAAAGTGTATGTCTTCATCAACTGGTTAGACATGATTAGTGAATAAATGATGGATAATTAGGAGTTCATTTCTTTTTGAACGGTTATATGTGAATTCATTCTCTCACTAACTTGTATGTCTTTCATCTCAAAATATATATTTAAGCCAAGTTGATCGTTTCTGTTTGGAGAGGCAAAATGCAATGTTCCTGATATTTTTTTTGCCCTGCTCCACAGGTTCGTCAAATCACAAAAACCATCAGGTGAGAGTAAAAAGCTTGTGCCATATGTTATGAGTCTGATTATAGTAGGAAGATCATATCCTCTAATCGGTGCCAAAGCCACCCAAATGGCCCCCAGATATGTGCGAGATCACCTGATAAAGGAAAGGTTAAAGATGGTGTCCCACAAATTTTCAGCCCTACCCAACTAGGGGACCTACTTATCTGGTTCCTTGAATGTGAAACTTGGACGAAATTAGAAAATGCCTCGATGGGCCGGATGAGGGTGGCAATGGCTTGGATTTAATCCTAAATTCATATACCAACCACTTGCAATATGCCCTTTCCATCATATCATGTCCATGTATTTGGTACCCCATTTAGGTTGGTTTTTATTCGCCTGATTCAACTTTCTCACAATATGTGGGCCTTAATGTATTAATTACTTTGTTTTTCCAAACCCTCATCATTTGTTACTTCTTCAGGGCAATTATCAATGGTTTGTGCTATCTTGCAACGTTTGTTTGTGTTTGGAGCCAACACAGATGGATTAATATTATAGTTTGGCCAACTTGCTATTAGTTCCTTCATGGAAAATTCTGAGGAAAGTGTAAAAACCGATGGGCAAAAGAGCTTGAGTAAGATGCATGTGGACAAAAGGAGAACCATCCACGAACATTTGATAAAACACAATAACTTCCAACAGTTGTCATGTGCTTTTGTACAATGTATGTATATCCCCATGGCTCTTTGTGTTATGAAGTTACCAAAGCCATTATTTGCGTTTTCTCGGTAAATGGTTATTGTACATCTCTACTACCCTTGGTCGATAGCAGCGCTTGTTCAAGATTTTCGCAACTTGCAATTTTGCCTCGTACTTCCCCCCACTCGTGCCGGCATGTCTTTCAATGTGTAAATAAATCACTACAATTACCGTTATGCTTCAGGTGAATTTCAGTTTTGCTTGAAAAATCCATGGGTGGATTTTAAATGAAGCTTCAGGAGGCAAGTCAACTCCTCTCGTTTTTTTTGGTAACTCATCCTACATTTTACCTCGACTTGTATGCAAATGAGTTTGACATGGTTGCCTTCTAAAAATTTAATCGTCATGACGCCCACAATATGCACATAGTTAAGAAGTCAATCATCTCATTGTTTCTGCCTCGGGTTCAAGGTTGAATTCGTGATTGGCGACACAAACCTTGCACAATGTAATGTTTGTTTGCATGTGCTTCATTTTAATCTTCTTAATTTGGAGTGGTTTCTCTCAATGGGAATGATCTGTAAATGATTCAATGATGTATACTCTATTGGACCACACTGAAAAAATGCATCCAAAGTTTCATAAAACTGATAAATGAATCAGCAGAAATTGCATAAGAATGATCAAAACAAACAAGATCGGAAATCGAGATGAATTTATACAAAACAGCATTAACCACACACAAATTCCTCAATAGAGGAATACTCAAACTAGAACACTTGCAAGCACAAAACCAAATACAACTGCAAGGCTCCATCTCGAGCTCAATCCTCTGTTCCCTCCATTGTTCGGACTCCGACCTGGGTTCCCCTCTGCTGGCGATGCAGCAGCTGTTGGCGGTGACCTGTTCAACCCAGGCGACTTTGGTGAAGCCGGGGGGATGATGCTGGCGGCTTGGCCCCAAACAAATCCAGTGGAAGCAGCACCTGGTCAAGCTGGTACACTGCCAATGGCCTGGTTGACCTGAGTGCATTGTTGATTTGGGTCTCCACCAATCCACTGGAGACGTTCACTTGGTTGGCCGAGGTAGTGAAGTTGAGGGTGTAGATGCCACCGCCATTGCCACTGGCTTGGGTCCTCACAGGGTTGCTGATGGTCTGGAAGTCTTGGAGAGTGTAAAACTGGGGGAGGACATGGTAGAGGACGAGTGCCACCTGCTGCTCCTGTGAGAGAGCGTTGATGCTGCCGGCTTTGAGGTTCTGGAAAGCGTTGTCCGTTGGGGCGAGGAGGGTGAGGCCCTGGGTGGAGCTGTTCGCCTGGGTTACGATCTGCCTGCCAACCTGGGTTGCGGAGAGGAGGCGGAGTAGGACGGTGTACTGCCCGCCTCGCTCGAGGGTGTCGGTGAGGTTGAGGGGAGACGGGGCAGGTGCTGGCGCAGTCTGGGCATTGACGATGGTGGCAATGGCTAGGAGGAGGAGGAAGTGGAGGGGGAGGGGGAAGCCATTGCTAGTGGGGTGGTGCAATGCAGGTGTGATGGAGAGGTTTTGGAGGTATATAAGAAAGTATGCACGTATGAGCTGGTCAGGTATTCATGTCTGTTTTACTAATCAAATAGACTTAAATATTTTGTTGTAAAAAAACTCATTATATGGACTAATTTGGCTAGTACAATAATATGATCTTCACCTCTATTTTTCTAAATCATGATAATTTAATACTTAATGGAGTTCACGTCACATTGTTCCTAATTTAGTGACCTCCCTCTACGTATCAACCCAAATCACAATAAGTCTATCTACATGCACAAAAAGCTGAAAGTTTGCTTATTAAAAAAAATCAATCTATGGCTTATTTAACATATGATTGCCACATACCGACCTTATTAAAAAAAAAAACAACTATGCCAGATGATTATAGTGGCAGTAGCTCGTCACTATATTGACCCTGCTTGCACAACACGGTGGGTTCAATCTGACGGGGGGTACAAGTGCCTAATAGAATTTCTAAACAATTCAAGTTTGGACCTCTACCAGCTTCCTCCTAATTTTTGCGGCGGCATAATTCAAACTTTTATGATTCGTAAGGTTAGACATCTTGTATACATGCATTCATTTTTTTTATAAATCTTTTATCTGTTCAAAATCGTCTTTCCAGTCGTTGATAGAGACCCAAATATTTTAATAATGTAAATAACTCGAAGCTGTACTGATCAATATGATATAAAAATTCTACAATACTATGGACAACTATAAATGAGGAAAATATTATTAAATGTTGAGTTCAATTCTTGTAATCATATGCAAGATTCTTCGCTGTGCTCTTCGCTTAATAATTAAATAGGCAATGTTAGATGAGCTGATTGTAGATAAGGAGATTATATTGTCATAGTCATTGCCACTCCAAAACTGGTTACAAAGAGAGAATCGAATTTCCGACTGTAAAACTAGTTCGCACTTATACGAGTATTACCGTCGGCAAAATAATAAACCAACTGAATTAAAAATACGTTCATGTAAAGTAAAGCCAAATTGTCAAGTGCTCGGCGGTGGAGAACATTTGATATAAGATAACACAATGTGGGCTCATGATCTACAAAGTCTACTACGTTCCATCACATCTTCCACACATACCAATCAACTTGTCCAGCGCAAGTCCAGGCTGCCAACAGCGACGTTGTTTAGGAAATGGTTGCGACTGTTGGCCCCATTTTCCACACATTCTTCTTATCTTGTGCAATCTCTTAGTTCTTCTTCACCCTTTCTCAATCCTACTCCATCCAACAAGTTTGCCCTTCGCTCTTGGCTGGAACTTGAAAGAATTTGATAACCACTTCTTTGGCAGCTTGTAGGGGTGATAGATGAGAAGATGCTATTGGTTCTGTATTTGGCATGTGGGCCCAACATAGCTGGCCTCTCTTGTCCTCTCTCTTTTCATATCTTGTATTCTTTGAGGCATGCATTATCAACTTAAGAATTGATTACTACATGATGCCTAACATACATAATTGAAGCCAACTGTTAATAGTTAAACACCCTGTCAGATTCTATTCCTATTCATATTACTTGAATTGTTGATTTTTTCTTTTTATATATTGGAGGCGAGAAATGTTTCTATGTCATGTAAGATGAGCCTCGTATTTACCTCCCAACGCCAAACAGGAGGAGGCTCTGAATAACAAGAATCAAATGACTGATTAACCAATCTCAAATTGATCAATAAATAACAATAATTAAGTGGTGTCAAGCCGTAGAGGGGCCTTCAGAGCATCCCATGTGGTATACCTTTGTCACAAAAATTCATTGGCGTGTCAAAAGATCGGTGCCAAACTCTTTCTTAACTATAGATTTCAAATGCTTATGAAGAAAAAGGGTGAGCAAGTACACACTGTAAGTTACTCTGCTCCGCACACTTAACTTCATAGTAAACCAAAACATTCCTTACATACTTAATTTCAAAATCTTAGCTATATTATGATTCCCCCCTTTATTCACCTGAGCGTCCAAGTCGGTATCACCATGCACACCATTTAACCCAGAATTTGTTTCCACCAATTCAATAGGGGTGTTACTTTGATCAGTAGAACTAGGGATGGAACGTCCACCTTGAGTAGAAGCCCTCCTCCTCCTAGCCATATCTTGTAGACTCTCGAACATTCTCTGCATCCTTTCATTTGCCCTTATCAATTGCACCACATACACTGCAAGTGAAACTGTGGCCGTCCCCCTGTGATCACAAACAACCCCCAAAAGCTTTCTGTACTTAGCTTTTCAATTGGCAGCTCGCTTGGGCAATTGAAGGAAGACACCATTCCATTGAAGAGATGTTGGAGAGTGCACTTTTCAGACAGCTCAAGAATTGCCTGCGATACATCAGAAAGGATTGGAGAACCCTTGGGAAATGCCTGCATGCAGTAAGAGCTCATCAGTTTTTTGCCGAAATCATTGTTAAGTAACTCATCGAGCCAACTATTGCCATTTCGCTAAAATATTAAGAGATTTCTTGACAAATGGATGGCGTTTAGATATACTTACGAACCCAAATCCTCCTACATCAAAAGTAGGCCCCGTAATGACAACTTCCTTGCAATGCTTGGCAACAAGAACTTTGGCAAATGGGACTCTCAAGAATGCTGCATGGATCTCCCTACTGATTAGAGCTTCTGGGTAGTCGTCACCTGACGCAAACTGCTTGACATTGCTGCGATCAAATTGTAGAACATTGGCAAGATAGTTGGCAACGAAGGAACCATTGTCACATCCAATCTTGGCATCTGTTCTTCTTAGCGTGTCCACATCCAATGCTGTTGTTTGTATGCCTTGGAATGTTAGCATTGAAGTGAGATTTGCTGTATAGCTTGATATCAATATGATTGTTACAAACAGCCACACAACCATGGTAATTATCGATAGGTTGCTTCGAGGCTGTTCTCCTGCATTTTCACAAATGAGCTAATACTAATAAGGAGTTAATCGATTAGAGCTATAAATAATCAAGGTTGATTAGATGTAATTCGAAGATAAAAATTAGTTTTGAGAACCTGTACCTCACGATGAGAAAACAGAGCTTAGTAACGGAATGTAATTTAATAATGTGAAGAAAATTTTTATATGGCAATATTTTGTAGTAACAAACTTGGAGGCTATCTAATGCTCGGAGTTTATTATCTAGTTATAAGCCAGCAGTGGTGCATATAGGATTTACCATTTAACATAATGTCTCGTTGAGGTATTACCATGGTGAGAGAAGAGAGTGGTGAAGGAGAGCCAGATCCACAAGCCAGCTTGGTTGCAGAAGCCGCCTCTCTGATCTGCATGGTGACCTCTTTCAATCAACCACACAACAAAGCCATTGTAGAGGGTGAGGAGAGCTGTTACTGCCCACATGCTGCAAGTGAAGGGCTTCATAAAAATCCAACCTTTGTTCTTTGATTTGTCAAGCCCTGTGCCAGAGGCTACCACCATCACTAGTCCGGGCTCTGCATATGGCTGTGAGAACTGTACGTATTGGTAGCGTTCCGAGACAATTGAGATGTCACCAACCACAATATCATACTCCTAGTTTAAGATTCACAATCATTGACAGAAAGTGAGATTGTACAGCTCTTGTATGCTTTTCAACATTTGCAGTTTACAAGCTCGTATAGGTTGGTTCAAATCCTGAATGAATATTGTTTACTTACATTTTATATATGCGGAAGTTATGCGATATCGATCAATTCACAGTGTAATCACAAAAAATAAAGTGATCAACTATCTAATATTAAATATGTACTTATACTAGACTTGAAGGGAATTCAATGAACAAGAATCATTGTTCTTACCTTGCCAACCTCCTGAATGAGAGAGTCATAAGTTCCATTATGTGGAAAATATTCATGGCGCAGGTCATACCGCAGTCTATCCAATACTGCATTGAAGACATCAATGGAGAACCCAGTGAACCGATCCTTTTCATTTGAAGCTTCAATATTTACTTTCACAAACTCAGGAAAAGCTGATTTTCCGGGCACCCCAATAATCAATTTCTTTGTTCCTGATGGAGGAGCCCACCCGTTTGGAACATTCCACGCCCCCCGGGCCAATAGATTTGTCCCAACCCTCTCATGAATTTACTAATGTTCCGGCGTCCATGATCAAGTTTAGGCATGAAACCAGATGCATCAGACCAAAGCCCCAGCTCTCTGCAGGTCTTCCCCACCACATTCAACACCACAATGTATTGAGGGGAAACCAACGCTCCCTCTCTATCAAAGCTAAAAGGTCCACTCAACCCAGTGAAATTACTAGCTAACACAGCTTTCAAGAGTTCGTGTGTTGAGTTCTTCCTCTTCTGATTAGAATGCAGAGATTGATGTTCTTGACATTGTCCGTTGTATCTCATCGCCGAAGCCACTGCCCATATAGCATCAAAGGCCTTTAATCCACCCATCTCATTGAAAGTAGTCGTCATATTGATGCCCGGGAATTGATCAGTAATATGGTTACTTGTTGGAGGGTGGAAGTCTTTAACTCCTATAACTCCTTGCATAGAGGATATAACAGCTGAATGAACAGAGTCTAGGTGACTGGTAATGTCCTTGCCAGTGATCCAAACATACCCTTTTCCCATCATTCCCATACGGGTCGCTTCACTGAAGATTTGAGAAGCAAGTTTCATGGAAGTGTAAACGATGAAGATCCTGCTATGCCTATCGAGAAGCTTTTGAAACTCCGATGACAAATCAGACGTTGGGGAAGGGGAAAAGGCCATCTGATAATCAATCACGGAATCCACTTCAAGGAGTGCATTGGAGAGTTGAGGTATTATGGTGCTAGAAACGAAGTCCATGTCTTCGTAGATGACAGTCACTTTCTGCCATTGCCAAGATCCAACGATGGCCGCAATGGCTTTTAGCTGCATGGACTTGTTTCTCGTTAGCCTGACCAGGAAGGGCCACTTGGTTGAGCTCCATGAAGGGCTTGTTTCGGCTAAGGAGAGAACCGGGATCTCCTCTTTGGTGCCTAGCTCGGCTACAAAGGCAGCTTCTTGCCATGTTTCCAGACCAATGAGTGCTTGCACGTGCTTCTCCTTGATTAGCTCGGTTGCTGCGTCCCGAAACCCACTGCATCAAACTCTTAACGTAGACCACCTACTCTCAGTACTAAGGACTAAAGGTATTAGTTTTTTTCCCTTCAAGCAAGAATGATTTATTTCTATCATCAATGAAAAAGTTTATCTCAAGATGACGGCTTGTAATTTCTTTTGTGGTTTTATTGTAAAGAAATTATGCCTGGTTTTTCCTGTAGTGAGAAAATTATAAACCCTCGTTAATTAATTCCCATTGTTTTTTTCCTATTTTTTTGGCTTTTTTTCCCTTGTAAATTAATCCAAATTCTATATATAAATATGCATAATCTTGTCACATTTGATTAGGCTTCTCGACCTTCTCACTTGCCAGCTTCCCGCTGAGAATTCTTTGAAATCCAGCTACAAGTGCACCTCAAAAGAATTAAATTTCTCTTTCAAAAAAATGAATGAAATTACTTGGGCTCGCCACTATGAATAGTCCGAGGCACCAAAGTCATTGTATTTTATTGTCTTGAACAAAAGGATAAATGGTTAATAATATATGTTTGAGGGAGTACGTACCCATGTCTTTAAATTAAGTTTCATTGAGAAAAAGTCAAGACATTCGTGAAATGAATCGAGACCAATAAAAATATCAAACTTCATCGAAGATATTATGTGGCTTGTGGGTTATGTGTCCCCTCGTTGACAATGATCTTCTTAACTATATGCCAGACTATCAACCTCTTGTAGCGTTTAGTCTGAGCTGTTTTTTTGTGTATATTTGTAGACTCTTGTTATAGAAATTTCCATCAATCATTCTGTCATGATATTTTAATTTGACCCTTGAACCAACATAAATTTTGGCCATCTTGGTGCTAGCTGAAATCTTTTAGCCAAAATTTTGGAGTCTACCTACATTACAAAGCAAGCGTTGACAATTACATGCATTAAGTACTTAGCATTTTTCCATCGAAAGTACATGAATTTAGTGTAAATTAGATGGTTTACTCTAGCAGACTACAACTAGTACTCCAATGTGCAAAATGCAAATAGCTACGTTCTACCACTAATTAATTAAGCAAGTGAACGAATAACTAGCTAGCAAGATGTCACGCCCTACACAACTAATATTATAGATAAACTTTAATTTTACGGATAAACTCGTGTTGAATATTAAGATAAATTATAATAATATAACACATTATATATAGGTTCTAATTAACTCCGACTTTAAAGATAATTCTTAATCGAAGATGGCAAAAAATAGGGTGGCAAAAAGATTTTTCGTAGATTTAGGCATGAAGAAAAGTAAAAATAATAATAATACATGCATACTCACAAATATATATAAAGATAATATTAAAGTTTTTTTCACTATTCTAATGACGACAGAGAAGATTTGGCAAAAAATATTTTTTCACTATCCCAATATATAACCGTGGAGAAAGTGTGGAAAAAAATGTCATGGTTTGTTTATAAGAGGTGAAGAAATGTAATTTTTTTGTAGTGATAAAACTCAAGCTATTAAGAAAATTAGAATTGCTTAATTAGTTACATTGAAATCAAAGGCTAGACGTGGACGGAGAGGCCATGCACACAGAATACAATATTGACAAATTAACGATCAATAAATTTTTTGCAGTAAGAAAATGAAAGTCTAGTATACTTTTAGTTTACCCGCAGAGACTGCCCGATCGGGATTACTCCCGGAATCCTTGACATGAAGAGCTAATCTACAACCTGTAAAGTTGTAAAATGAGACGACGGCCAATTCCATGGCAAGCTTCTCCTCCTTCCCAGCTTCAGACCCCAAATCTAGTATTACCCCTATCCTCCCTGCAGCTTCCCGGTCCCTTCTTCTCTCCTCCTTTCCAACCATTAATGGAGCTTGCATTAACAAAATCAAAGCTAAGGAAACAATGAAAAGATAAAATGTAGACTTAGGCATGAGATGACCAAGTAGCTAGCTAGAGCTAAGAGATATTGGGGAACATAAAAATCACCTCCAAAGTGGACGGAGTAAGGGAAGCCCTTCTGATATATACACAAAGAAATATATAAATGGCATTGCGTACTCCAAGATCATTGGAATTTTGAAGGGGCTAGCTAGATAAGGTCTTCGTCGTTACTCTAATAAGTCAAGGTCTGTACTGTGGATTTTTGCAACTAATTGGTGGAGGTTAAGTGGACCAAGCAACGTGTAGATTATTCCTAGTTTGAATCGAGGCCAGCCCAAGAAGCTCGCATAGGATACTTGTGAGTTTTCTTGATTCGTATATGTATATGTACATATCAGAGATATTCCACAAATTCTATAGAAAGGTGAGTTCTTGGTAGCTTCTATGATGATGGGTACTCCAGTTAATGCATAGCTAATTTATAAGTCTTGGGTGCAAGTAATATTTAATGGGCAGATAAGGACTTGAACATGAGGAGGACTTTTACGTTATTTGATAAGGTTGGCAATTGATTCGTCATGGCAAGTACTTGTCTGATGTCTTGACCAACAATTAATTTGATTGAGTTTGTTTGATAAAATTTTCCACGCTACTCTATACAAATTGGTGACTGTGGTTGAATGTTGATGGTCTGAGAAAAACCTGTGAGCTAATTCGCCCTCTTTTATCCAGTAACGCGCGCAGTACGCATATGTATGCAGATAGTGATTGCAGATATATACAAAATAATGGACATTGTCTTCGATGTAACATGCCGCAATATTTAAGTTGAGATGGATAAAGAAAAAAGAGGCGCTAATTTGGAGATTTTGTGTGAAGTAAAAAATAAAAAAACGCTAGCTAGAACGATAAATACATCATAAATATTATTTATTTCATAGTTTTAAATATCACATTATATCACTTGGTTGTTCTTGATATACTACGTATCACCTTTAAATCCCCTGCAATCATCTTAATCGGTATCCGATTTTTTAGTATGAAAATTTCAAACATCCCAATTTTTGTTGAAATTTTTTTATTTTAATCTATTTTTAATAAAATATTATTGATAAAATACATTTTTTACATTTAATAAAATATTTTAGTATACTTTTTAGTTATAGTTCAATTTGGTTTGACTTGGTTGAACTAAAAATATACTCTGTATTCACAACTATGGTTTATTCACCACCTTAAATCATAATAATATCACTATTATTATATATTTTCCTTTTTCCGTGAATATCTCTAATAAAATGGATAAGTGAAACCTATTTAATTATAACGTACCCACTTTGGGAACGAAACCAAAGAAAATCAATGTGATTTTCCAAGAATATTTGTTTAGTTTTTAAAGCTACTTCTACTAGTTCACGAACACCCATGGGGACCTCATGAACAAGAATACGAAATCTATATGACATATTAAAAAACATTCACACAAAAATCAAAGTTTAAAGAATTACATATATAAAAATCAAATTAGTCGAGTTTTAACTAAACCTACTGCTAAAAATGGGAAAACATTTTTCATAAGGCTAATTTCTGAAGTCCGAACCATTGCCTACAAGAAGATTATGATCATCATTCGTGTTTAGAAGTAAGCTGACGCTGATCAACAACATTGCTCGGTGGTGATTTCATATCATTTTTCGGGTTATCCAATTTGGTCGAAACATCTTGGGAGCCCATAATATTGCTGCTAGAGTCTGCCAAGTAAGAAATATCAACATGGGGCATCGGCATGTCCAAATCTAATAAGTCCTAGTCCACGTTCACCATTTCGAAGTCCATATCAATTTGTTCGAACGAAAAATTCTGCATCCACAATTTTCTTGTGTTAAAACCACATCTCCATGAACAGTACTCTGCTGATCAGAATGGGAAAATAATTGATCTCTAAGGGAGCTTGGGAAGGGGATGTTGGCTTGAATGGGTAATGCATCTGTAATTAGTTTTCCCTTGTTGCAGGGATCAGGTTGTGGACAAGTTGGTGCAATTAGCTGATTAGTACTCTGTTGTTCTAGTTCCCATTTCGTGTTGATGTCTTGATCTATATTTGCCTCTGGGACTGATGGGAAGGGTACTTGTTTTCTTTCAAACAGTGGAACGGGTGATCGTCATTTAATCCCTGGCTGTTGCTTGATTCTCCCTTCTCAAATTTTCTGCAACCATGACCTCTAACTATTTGTTGCCGTCCTTTTAAGACACTTTCACTTCCTTTACTACTTGTTTCTCCCTTGCAGGTCGCTTGCGCTTTGGTGGGCTGTCTGAGGTTGTTTGGTCATGTGAAATTGTACCCTCGCTTGGGATGCCATTGCCATTTTTTCTTGGCCCTTCTTTATTCTGACGCTTCCATATCTGGGTTCAATTTTATCTTGCAAAGGATGCAGTTGTCGATATATGCATGGTACACATAGTAATTAAAAAAATGAGCATGGTAATTTTGATTTTAGAAGAATCCAATTTTGTTTTTAGATCAAGGATGCAGTCATTTCATGGCCTACAATTCAATGTGATACTGCGAAAAACCACACAACAACTAGCTAGAAATTAAAGATCAACAAGGTATTCTATCTTAAAAATAAGAGTTCTATAGGATGCATTCTCTGATTACTGTCTTGTCTAATCCAATTTAATCGTTAATTATACGCCCCTATATATGCAAAAAAAGTCCATATTACCCACCATCTACTACTTACATATTACATACTGATTAATTAGTAGCAGGAAATAAAAGCACGATAATAAATATGACCATTGTTGTCAATGAAGAACCTAGCAAGTAACTTTGACCCGGAAAAAATCAAAACTCGCTAGCTAGTATCTATTAATTATATAATTACTTATAACTAATTACTTATCTGAATTGAACCATGTAAAATAACTAGAATTGAAGAGAATGATATGTAGCAAATACTACATACATATATAAATGCATACCCTTGTGTTGGACGTGGTGTCGACCTCAAGGGAAACGTCAAGCTTCGCATTTGATCCAAAGAGCCTATATTCGTGCATGATCCAATTGGTCCTACTCTCCTTGGCAGCACCAATGGCTTCTTTCTGCCGATCTCTTCGTTGGTGGCCGGGTCGGTGATTATCTCGTCCGCTGCCGTCGCCTTCCAGAAGCCATCAGCGGTCTATCGATTGGGTCAGCTCCCGTTCTTGTAATTCCGTTCCCTGCGCGTGTGAAGAAGTACCATGCCAACTTTGCGTCCCAACATGGTGCTGGTGTGGAGGAACCTGCACCACGTCCCGTGATCGTTGATAATTAAGGGATCAATTATATATATATATATATAGGCCGTTCACTCTTATTGATCATTACATGAAATAATTGCATCAGAGGCCAGAAAAAAGGTTATGTTATATATTAGATTTAAATTGGATGCTAGCTAGTAGCTGGTTTCCCGCGCTATGCATGCACCAATGGTGGTCGAGTTCAACCGATATGAAGAGGCATGCATGCATGGGTAAGATCATTCACAACATATAAGTAAACAACAGAGAGCAAAAATATATGTACATACGGGATCGTTCAACAGGGGAGTGCAAGTCGAGCTTGATGCTACGGAAGAAGGAAGGGAATTGATCAAGTTGGGAAGTATATTGGCTCAAGTGTTGGGTTCGTCTATTTCTATGTATGTTCCTTGGATTTTAAAGTCTTGGAACGGAAGTTTGATATGTGCTGATGCCGTTGAGAACCTTTAATTCAATTTGTTTGAAGCCTAATTTGAGGAGATTGGAATAGAGTTTCAAAGGTTTGTATAGAATTGAGAATCAAGAAGTGAAGTTTTTATTGTTCGAATTTGTTCGCTCTGTCTCTTTCTATGGTTATATGTACAATTTGATATTCTAGGACCAGGTATACTGAATCATGATAGCTGCCCTTGATAACCCATGTTTATAGCTTCAGGCTTTTTGCCGACTCCTGGCCCTTGCTGGATGGTTGTAGTCTTGTTGAATTACAGTCTACACTGCTTCAATATAGTTTTGAATATTTTGTGAAGTATCATCAATATTGAAGTTATCACCAAGTAATCTTCTCTGTTGATGGTTCCTCCTTGAACATTGATCGGGTTCAGTCGGGGAAATCCAATTTAACTCCAAGATTGAAGATTGAAGTTGCTGGGTCGGGGAGCCGAAGGAAGATGTGCCATTGAAGAGATGGAGTTAGGCAGCTAGCCAATTTAATTATTTTGAAATAATTGTTCACAATTAAATTAGATTATACTACAAAATAATGTTTTCTTATAATAATCTTAATGGGAAGGAAGGGAAATAAAATATGTAATCTTCACATTGTCATTTTTTTATTCCGTGTGTTACCTCTTAATTGCTATTGCTGGGCCACAATGAACCAAGCCCATCCCCTGCTCAAAGTCAATGTCTAGAAAAGTCAACGTCTCTTCAAAACCCCCATAAGTTAAAGCCAACACCATTTCTTCCCACAAAGCTACCATCTTGGCTGTCGGCGGCGGCGGCGGGGGAGCGGCCGGCGAAGCATTGTTGTTCTTCCGGTGGTGAAGCTCGGTACTCTCGCGCTCAAAACCATCAGCAAGCCGTTTGCTTCTCGGCTCAAGGCGGAGACCGGGAAGCACCCCAGGTTCCGGCAGTTCATCGTCAACGTCGCCCAGGTGTGTTTAGGCTGTCGCTTTTGATTTGGGTGACCCGAAATTTTGCTGCTTTCGTCTTGTTATGGGAGGGGAATTGCTGAGGTGGTCTAATGGAATACTTTGAATCCTGATCAATCTGTTATTTATGAAGTCGCCAATTTTTTCGTCTGTTAGTGGTGATTCCGTGTAGGGTGATGAATGGGTGGAAGTATATTGGGCTGGGCGTTTTTAAAGTTGGATGCTTTGATCTTGTAGTGGATTGGTGGGAAATAGGCGCTCTAGTAAATCAGACCAGGAAATAGGCGCTCTAGTAAATAGGATACACTAAGATAAAAATAGAAAGAAATTTTCCTCCAAATTAAAAAAAAAAACCAACTTCAAGTAAGAAAATATGTTATAATCAATTATCAAATAAAAATTTAACAAAACTTTTCTAATCCAAATTAGACTAATAACAAGATCTAAAATATATAATTTTTAAGAAATATAATTGTTCGGGCGCGGGTTCGTCCGCTGGTTCGAGGTTAGAGTGTTCCCGCGTCGGGTTGGAAGGGTTCGGTGGGACCGAGGCACCCTTGCCGCGCAAAGAGACAGCGGGATGAGACTAAAGAAGTCACAAGTATCCGATAACACTTAGACAATTCTTATGCACTCGGTGGGATGGCCATTTTGACACACACACTTGACAGGACTTCCCCAGCACTCGGCACGCAGGTTCGAGGCTGCTGGAATAGAACTGGATGGTTCGGTCACAGGTGGACAACGCTGCACCGACAGCTTACCGGGTGTGCCCAGCACTTGGCCCCGACCAAGGCTGGTTGCAGCCACACACCGGCAATCCCCCTTACCCGACACTACCTTACATCTCCACGCAGGAGGCACTCACCCACACTTGATCACTTTTGATCTGATTTTGTTTTTCTCCCCCTCTACACAAGGATAACATCTCCTTATATAGACACCCGGCTGAAGTGCTGCACGCCAACACATGCACCCCTTGGTGCTTGGTGTTCCGGCTTCCACCCCTTTCCCTCCTTCCGAATAAATCTCACGTATCTTATTTCTATTAAATTAGGCATAACCACGGGTTCAACCACGACTGGCTGGGTTAACCATCATGATTGAGCCGAGGGGTGCGGTGAAAAATTTGACCAGGAAATAGGCGCTCTAGTAAATAGGATACACTAAGATAAAAATAGAAAGAAATTTTCCTCCAAATTAAAAAAAAAAAGCCAACTTCAAGTAAGAAAATATGTTATAATCAATTATCAAATAAAAATTTAACAAAACTTTTCTAATCCAAATTAGACTAATAACAAGATCTAAAATATATAATTTTTAAGAAATATAATATATGAGAAATTGAGAAATTAACATACATCTCAAAAGAAAATTGAATCAACTTCACACCCTGGATTACAACCCCGACTTCAACTTAAGATCTCCAAACTCTTCTTTTATGAGCCAAATGTGCTCAAAAACTCTCAAGAGGAAGTTCTATTTAACGTCAACAAAATTCTCCTTTACATAAAAGAATATGAGTAGAATTCTAGAAGTCACTTCATTAAACTTCTATAGAAATTGAACAAATCACACATACGTATACGAAACACTAACTATTAGTGTGATAAGTAAAAGGCCAAAAACGAACAATTAAATTTTTCAATGCGAATGGGTGAAGGAAACTCAACATGGATGTGTTCCATATCCAAAACAAGATAGGGTTTTGTGGTGTGGTGGGTGAGTATGGTAAATTGCATGGACATGTTATTTGGATGTGTTTTGAAGGTTGTATGAAATGGTGAATTCCTGATCGCTTTTGTTGTTTATATGAAAATATCCATTTCAGTGTACTTCGATCTGATGTGACAAAAGGAGACAATTTATAGGGTTACGTTGTGCAACAAGTTCAATGTTCAAGATATTTTTCTTTGCAAAATGTTTTCTAGTGCGACAAGAAAAATATGGAAGTACAAACAAATTGGAATGGGTATAGGAAAATTTCACCCAAACGAAACAAACAACATATTCTTTGAACCATCTTGCCCATTATAAAAGTTGTGCAAACACACTTGTGGCCTTAAGGTTTTTATTCCATGGCTTTGTACCCGAGTATATTCTCTTGCTCTTGGTAATTTTTATTTCGAGTCTCTATATATTGTTTACTCTGCTTATTATTTTAGGATTTTATTTGTTTGATGGCTGTTATGGTCTGCAATGTATTCCAGAGGTACTGACAGCTTTTTTCTTTTGACGTCTTATTGAAAATCAGTTTAATCATCGGTTTAGCACAAATTTGCAAAGACGCATATATGGCCATGCTACAGATGTTGAGATTCGGCCCTTGAATGAAGAGAAAGCTGTACAAGCTGCTTCAGATCTTATTGGAGAAATTTTCATATTTACGGTAGTCATTGATTTAAGTCTGCCTGATTTCCAAAATTTACAAAAAGTCACCAATCTTATACCTGCATTGTTTAACCAATCTTCTGTTCGGTGAGTATGAACAGAAGTTAAATCAATGAAGTTGTTATGTTCAGAACTTTATTATTATCATCATCATCTTATTCCAGATAAGTTGGAGTGGCCGACATGGTTTTTGTGTCATCAATTATACCTGTGGGGACTTTTCTGGTCTTTATTAGCATTTTTCTGATGATTGTCCTTTTTAGGAACTCTATCAGCATTACACTTATCAGAAGATTTTACATGCTAGGGTAGGTTGCTGGAGCTGCTGTAATATTTGAGGTTCAGAGAAGCGCCAATTCAGAAGCACGAAAGGAGGATGCTCGTCGACAAGAGTTGGAGGTAGTGCCCAATTTTGTTAATTTTTTGTATGCTATGTTTTACTAGCTAATGATTTTAGGAAAATAGTAATATGTTGGCTTCAGTAATACAGAAACAGATTCAAACGAAAGCTGGTGTTTATTCATGATAACTCAACATTTCAACTACGAATTCCAAGAAAATAAATTCCAAAGCAATAAGAGTGCTATTAAGTAACCTTTATGCACTTTCCTGAGGCAAGAACTTCATCATCTCTTCCTATATTAGTCTATCCAAGCCAATATATTGCTAAATGGGCAGTCTGAAATTATGTTTCTTTTTTATATTTTTAATCACCGTGTTATTTTGAATTCGGGCAAACTGCCATTGCTGACAACTTTCGGCGTGTTCTTTGTACATTTGACTGCAATAACCATGCTGAGTTGTGTTTAGTGACAAGAAGTATCATCACTTCTTTTTCTGCTGTCCAGCCATTAAAGAGTTGATCCTTGCTTTAGGCTATGAAGCAAAGGGAGAAACAGTTAGCAGATGAAATCCAGCTTCTTCACCAAAAGGTTAACGAACTGGAGCAACCCGCCAAGGCAAGAGGCTTCCCGGATTTCTAAACTTCAGGAGTTCTCATCCTGTAAGCAACGAGCAGTTGTAGTTGTCGTTGTCGTCGTCGTCGTCATTGTCATCGTCAGTTGCTGTTTCATAGCCTGGAATTTGCTATGAATACTGAATGATTTGGCGCATTTGAATTTTTTATGGTAAACGCTTTATTCATCGTCTTCTCCGACCCATCATGTATATTATTCAATGCAAAGATAAAGGATTCCAGATATAACTGCCATGTAACTGGCTGGTATAATTGCCTGTCTCAATCCTTGCATGCTGAAACGATTGTACTCATCTACAAGCATGTTTTCCAGAATGTATATCATGATAATTTTTACAGCGGTTAAATGCTGCATTCGGTGTCATAAGGTACTCAAACTTTTTTAAAAAAGATAATTAAACAAGGTGATTTAATTATGGGATGGCCAAGCACTATTTTGGTGCCAATGCTCGAATACTGTTCTTACTGATAATTTCTTTTCCACTTTTGGTTTACAAAATCTTCACACCATGTAGAAGGATAAACTACGTCGATAACACACAAGTTGGAAGAACGATGAAGCCCTCATTATATGTCTTCTAGAGGCCTATTTGTGGTAGTATGTCGACGAGCATTTCATGAAACATCATATTTCGATGGATAACAATTTTATGCAACTTGATGCAGTTCCAAAGAGTTTAGCCCTCGCGTTTCAGAGCTAATGAATCTTGCCAAAAGATGGGTATAACAGAATCATGACCATCGTTCAACATCTTTTATGTACAAAGGCTTGAAAGAAATGAAATGTATGACGTTTCCTGAAAACCATCGATTTCCTTGTCAATCTTTATTGGATGGAGTCAAGGCTGAAACTTTGCACACGGGGCACAAATTCTTCAACAAAAGCCATTGTCGGATGCAATCAGCATGGTACTCGTGCCCACAGTCCAAGGTTCCAATTTTCTCATTTTCTTCGAATTCGACCTGATATAAAAGTCACTCAATAAATCTTCCTACGCTTTAAATTTGGGGTGTACTTTACAATGTTTACAAATGTAAATGTGTGTGTACCTGGCATATAGCGCATGTTTGATTTACTCCTTGCATTCCTTTGCGATGACTAGGAGAAACAGTATCAGAGTGAGTTTGCAACCTTGTCTTGAGACATGTAGCAATTGCTTCTTCAGATAACCCCGTACTCACATCTCCAATTCGCTCTTCCAGAGCCAGTAATTCCTGGACATATGAGAAGTGTTGACAAAGATACTAGAAACAAAAGGGCAAAAAGTTCAACATCATAATAATCATGCAAAAAAGTGTAGCAAATTAGATATAACCTCAGAGCACCTGTACTGTAAACTCTGAGAACATAAGTAAATAGTAAGGGTTCAAACCTCATAAGACATGTCATCTATGTCCATTCTCATGTTTTGGTGCTGATCAACAGAGCTTCCTACCTCATAATGGCCAGAATAATCCAGAAATGCAACATCCTACAAGTATAATTAATGATTAAATTACACGTATGAAATTAAAAACAAAAGCAGTACATTTTTAAATTGTCAAGCACATGACAATCCAGGATGATAACTAAAGATGCTCACAAAAAGCAGAAGCGAAGGACAAGCATATGAGTTACCTCAGACGGAAAATAAGTCCGGCGATCATTCATGTTTCCTTGTGATGCCAGAGATACCCTCCTATTTGACCTTAAGTTGCGGTCTCCACTAAAAGCAATGCTTCTAGGATGCCTCGACACCAACTCTAGAGCATCACGTGAAGGATGAAAGTTTCCATAGTAAAAATTGGTCGTAGAATTCCTTTGAGCAGGTGGAACTATTTGAGAAGGATAACCCAAACTGCGGGTTCTCTCTCGCAGATTGTGAACAGGTGAATCATAATGAACAGGATACTGCATAGATGGAGGATTAAAGAGTCCAGGATTCATGTTTGCAGTAGCATCTGGGTATCCCTGAGAATTCATGCTCGCAATATCAACTATATTTCCACCGACATTTATTCCTGAGAAATATTTAGAAATCTCATATTAGAACCAACAGTTATCCACTTCTTTCAACTACCAACGAAAAGTTATCCACATTTTTACCAGGCATATATGGCATAGGAGGTGAGTAGTTCCAGCTGGTATTTCCAGAATCAGCAGCGTTGGTGCCATAATGTTCAACCCAGGCATTGTTGAGAGGCTGGACTGATCGATCCATGAAGTTTCCCTGGAATACCTGGCCGTGATGGTGAGTCAGCCCCAAGCCCACCTGAAGATTCATGGCATTAGATCTACTTCTAACACTTCTCTGAGATCCATCTTCACTCATAGGTAAATTCCCACCTCCCACGTAGTCAGGTAAGTTAAAAGATGCAGCAGCTTCTATCAAACTATTCCCAGGTCCAAACGGCTTATCCCAAGGCCTAAAACCAGTGTTTACAGGACCACTGAAAGTTGTTTGAAGTCCACATATAGGAGATGATGACGAACTTGATCCAGCAGAAGGGCCAAAGAAACGATGTATACTACCGGGAACACCTTCTGCATTCTTTCGCTTGCATGACCTTCCATTATCCGTAAATTGGTTGTTCCTCCCAAATTCATCTAAACTGACTCCAAATAACCTATGGTGACTGCTCGACGATGGTAAGTGCTCAGATGAACCATGATTTGCTGGAAAAGGGCAAACATTACAAGTAACCAAATATGGGTTATAGGAATTGGATGCTACTGAGCCACCCAAACCAAGATGCATGGCATAAGAGTGTTGAAAAATGTTGTGTTGATTTCTATATACCATGCTGCACTCATGATTTTCAGGACAATTGAAAACATCAATGCCTGGAACAGGTCCTGCAGATGGTAAGACGGAATGAACACCACCATTAAGGTTGTCAAGAACACCAAGTTCAGGCTCATGAAGGAAGCGGTGTGACTGAAACTGTTCAACGTTTAAATCATGCGTTGGGCATGCACACATCATGTTTCTCTGTTCCATTTCAAAAGATGATGATAGTTGTTCAAAAGTTAAGCCACTCTACTCCATAGTTTATCAATGCTCTAGCATCCAAATATACACAAAAAATTACCAATCAGTGAATTAAGAAAAAAACAATAAACAAACTCTAAGTGATGCAGATCATGACATCAACCAATAAAAATAGATATTCATGATTTTTATTATTCATATTTCTTTATTTATTTATTTATTATTATTATTATTACTCCTACTATAACTACTACTTGTATTATTACTTCTATTATTATTATTATTATTAATATTATAAAAATATGTGGATTTTCTTCTTCTTCTTCTTCTACCTAATTCCCAAAAGGCGTTGAGGACATGGATCCTAAACGAGGATCCATATAATAACAAATAACAAAATTTTGGATGACCAGATGCACTCAACCCTCCTCTCCTTTGTCCGGGCCCAGGACAGGCAATGCTCAAGAATTGGTAGAGTTGTGAATGATATGGATTTCTAAAAATTAAATATATGAGTATTGAAAAGCTAACATATGCATTCAGTCTGAAGCCGGCAAACACCTCAAACAAGGCATACAATGGCATTCATCGTATGGAACTTTCCCTATATCACTAATGGTCTGCTCATATTACTGTATCTTCCAAGAGTAGCCACCGATAAAGGCTACATATACAATGGCATCAAAGTCTGTCAAAGGCCATGGCGGTATATGAAGATACGGCACGCTGTTGAGACAGCGAACAGAACATGTTGCCCAATCAAAAACTCCATCATTCTAAACAGAACCAGCCATTTCCTATGATCTGGTTTTATAAAGTCCAAGCAAAAGCTTGGATGCAAAGATTATAGACACCGGCCATATAATCTCTTCGATCAATTTACCTAGAAATCAAATTGTCAGCCTTTGATGCTTAAAAAAGGCATTGCTGTAAAAGCTACTAAAAATCAAACATCTATTTGAATCAGTCAATGAGTATTTCAGATTTTATCAATACCTATACTTGGTCAATGTCTACAGATATCTGTATGACAACCTTGAGAAAGCAAATATTTATCAGTTTCGGCTGTTTTATCCTTACATATGCCCAACAAAAGCATATAAGTTAAAAAGACAAATACATGGACTAAATGTCTAGACTTTCAATACTCGTCTAGTTTATTAGTCAAATTTTCATGATTCGGCTGACACAGGTTTGCAAACATAAGCTGCAAACAGAAATCAATTGAAGAAGAAAAGAAATATAATGCCCCTGTTGTCGTCTAGTCACATAGATACGCCATAATGCAGACTCTCGTAAGAAGCTTGGAATTCAAACTAATATAGTTCATGATTTTGTACAATAACCCATGTGTAACCAAACATCCTTAAAACAAGTTAGGTTTTTCCTTTAAAACCAGAAAACCAGTCATCTGCTTCCAAACTATTTAATTTGTAGCTTAAGTAAGTAATCTGATCATAGACATCCTTATTATATCCTCATATAGCTAGAAACATTAAGACAGACAATTAAAATCTGGTTCTTCGCACACAGTGCAACCTTATATATTCTCATAGCACACCCTAGAAAATTTCAGCAGCCATAAAAAAGACAACTGAAGGATAACCTGCATCACTGAAAATTGAACAAAATGATGAAAAAATTACCAAAAATCATATTAATGATCTTCCAGACGATAAAGTAAAAAGAATTGAAACACTTAAGACAGGTAATCAACAACTTTATACTCCTTCATTCAGACCTTAAGAGGCAATAGCATAAAAGGCAGTTACACACTATGTAACCATTGCCTAACACTAGTCCCACCAACTCGGAATAATCCACAGACCTCAGCACCAGGTCAAGAATGCCGATTAGGGTGCAACATCACTCCATATATTTGCTAGAAAAGGAAAACTTTGTTGGTAATGCACCATATGGGGTCAAAGAAGCCAACAAGCTTTTATCTTCCCTCAAATGACTACATCTCTAAAACTAATAGTCCAGGGCCTCAATAATCTTGCTATTTGCCTCCCTCACATTCTCAGTAAACTTGCTATTTATCTAGCTCAAAAATCATTAAGTCCCATGAAAGCTACTTCCTTCTCAGGAACCTTAAGTTGAAATAGCCACGTAAAGAACCTAGAATTCCTGCATAATTATCTCAATCAGTTCAAACAAGATTAAAAAAAGTATAAGAATTTATTGAAAAATATTCAAGTTTTTGTCATAAGACAAGTGAAGAAATTCAGAAGACTTATAAAGGCTTAGACAGCAGACTTAATTGATCTTATCAGCATGCTAAAAAAGCATCCCACATTTAATTACACATTTAATTAATCTACCATAAATAAACAAGCATAAACATTTAAACAGCCATAGTAACATAGATGTGTTGTTAACATGAAAAAAAGATGTGTTATTATCTCCAGAAAAAATAAATAATAAATAATAATCACATTGTAATCAATGTTTCTAGAGCTGTAATATGAAATCAAGTTTTCCACAATCTACCATATTTAAAACAATAGAAAGTAGTGAACATTAAGCTTCATAATCAATTTTACCCCTAAATCTTTAGAGAAAATAGTCTCAATAAACCCCTTAAATCTTAGTTAATGCTACGTCCATAGGAAATATAATTATAAGAAAATGCCTATCAATAATTTATCATCATTCGATTTTCTGAAGAGGAATCATGACAGATGGGACCACAGTTGTCAGTAACACTGACCCTTATGTTGGACGTATTTTTATGCACCCCCAATATTTGGGAAGATCCCAAATTAATTAGGTTTCTCCTATTTCAAGAGATAAACCCAATAAACCTAACACTATATGATGACTACCATTTATCAGAAAGACATGACCTAGTAGGAGTCTTATTATTTGTCGATAAATAAGGCTCCTTAGAATGTGTTGCGTACACAAGTTATTATTAGGAGAGAAATCTTCCACGATTGCTTCGAAGATTTGCGGATTTAGGCTATGGAAAATAAATCTTCTCCATCTGTGAGAGATTTATCTATGAGAACATCTTAGATCCTATTCTGCTGTGAGGTATGCAATTTTTTTATATATCTTAACCTTTCTTCACTTCACAATTAGATTCAACGAGAATCAATCACAGTCAATCATAGAACTGATTAATAATACTCCCAAGTAGATGCTGAAACAAACAGAGCACGGACAACGAAAGTGTTATTTAACAGAAGAAATTCTAATCATCCAGACCCCAACAAAATCCCGCATGCTGCACTAGAACTGCTTCTACAGTCATTTTTACCTATAACTATTACTCCAAAAAAACACAGAAAAGAAAAACATTTATTACTCGAAATTCTTCTGTACACACAAAATTGAAGGTTTCCACATCTACCCAAACGAGAGGATACAAATGAAAATATAACATCACTGATCCATACCTTATCATCCCTGGCCTCACATCAATTACAGAAATGGCCAACAAATCACAACCAGCTCCAGATATACTGCAAAAGATAAAAATACAGATCCGATGAAAAATCCACCAAAAAGTAACTATTGGTCCTCACTATCAAATTCCATAAGAATCAATTCAATAATAGATTGGTAAGGCTGAAAAGTAGACACTGACAGATAAGACTGCAAAATGATAAGCGTGTTTATATGTAGGCTCTGCAGAAATCCAATGACATATATAACCTCCTCATTGAATACAAACTCCCAGAATCAAGATGACATTTACCAACAAAAAAACATAGAACTCTAAACAAATTACAAAATTAGTTTCATTGCCACATGAAAAGTCCAGCATCAAAGCAAAAAAATCCCCAATTCCAACTATTTAGAACCTAAATGATTGCAAATTAGATCCATCCTACCATGAAAGCACAGGAATTAAATCAAAAGAGAGCCAATTCTAATCATTGAGAACCTAAATAATTATATCAGACTGGTAATGCTTCTTCCTTACAGACAATTGCACATAACTATTTTGCCCAAAGAACATATAAAAGATAAATAACATTTCCTGAATACCTTTTTATCCCACATTTCACCAAGCAGCACAAAATCCCAGCTCTCCACGCCCAATACAAACAGTGACCCAAACAAAAAACTCAATCAACAACCCATACCTTTCCCCACCTCAATTCCGTAATCGACAAACACCAAACCAGCTCCAATCAACCGGCGAACAACAACAACAGCAAAACACAGCAAAATCCACCGCACCTACATAATTCCATCCAGAACCCAAATAATCCCATATTACAGAGTACGATTTCTTCCACAGTCACATGCACACAATCATATCTCCCAAAACAAAAAACAAAACAAAAAAAGACAAATTTCACAAACAACCTTCTCGCCCAAATTTCATCATCAACCGCAAAATTCAAGCTCCCACACCAGTTGCAAACACAAAAAAAACCACAACCAACAATCCGTACCTCCCTTCCTCTTCGAAAAGCACCAGACGGTCCAGACCCACCTCAATTCCCCAAGCAGAATCCCAACCAGCTCCAATCAACCTACCAACAACAAAATCCACACCAAAAAAACAGAACTGCTAACTCCCGAAATTTCCACAAACAGTCGCCAAAAACCAACAAGACGATCACCAAATAACAGCGATCAACAACAACAACAACCAAAGTTCCAAGCTCCTACACCTCAACAGCACGAAGATTGCACGAAGGGACGATCAATGGGTTCAAGATCGACCGATTTGGGAGTGAGAAATGGAAGAAAATGTAGAGAGAGAGCGAGCGAGTGGCACCTTTTGGGTCGGAAGAGGACTAAGGGGAGAAGGTGGTGAGGGAAACCAATTTTATCATTTAAATTTATTGTTAATTAATGTCTTGTTATTTTTAAGCAAAACCTTAATCTTTCTTATTATTATATATATTGGTATTAGTAGCTAGTGGCTAATTTTAGCATATTTTAAGAATACATCGCGTTTTATTGCTAGCTCTCTTTCACTTCCTTGCTAATTCTAATACATATCAACTTTGATTTGTTATTTTCTTTGCATTGCTAATTTATACGAAAATATTAAGTAGTGTCATGAAATATGAGAGTTAATTAATTTCTTGTTTTTTTTATCAACCTTAATCTTTCTTATTATTGTATATATTGGTATTAGTAGCTAGTGGCTAGTTTTAGCATATTCTAAGAATATATCAAATTTTATTCCTTGTTCTCTTTTATTTCCTTGCTAATTCTAAATCATATCAACTTTGATTTGCTATTTTCTCAGCACTGCTTATTTATACGAAAATATTAAGTAGTGTCATGAAATATAAGAGTATCAAATTTTTATCATTTTTATGCAATTTATATATTTTATTTACTTTTTGTAAGATGTGGATGACGTTAATTTTTAGGTTGTTTGTTAGGGCAAATTGTATGTTCATGCGCTTTCTTAAGAAAATTTAAAATAGATTAAATTACAGCTACATGTTTATCTTTTGTGACGAAAAAAGTAAATTGTACTTTGATTATATTAGATCCTAATAATTTTAGGAGTTAAAGTATCTTGTACATTTTATTTTATTATTTGAACCTTGTTGTCGACATAAAAAATATATATGTGAATCCTATATTATTATTATTATTATTATTACCAATTTTACACTTGGATATTTTTCTTAATATGACGCGGAATTTGATTTTTTAAAGGATAATTTCATTTATCTATGTATTGCATTGTTCAATAATTATATTAAATATAAAAATAGAATAGCGGTAAATTAAAATATGCGGAAAAGTAGTAATTATTTTATTGGCAATTTTTAACATAAAAATATAAAACCACCCTATGCCTTTTCTAGCTGCCAATGAGGAGATGCCGCGTGGGTTAAGTATAACCCTGTCCACAGGTGGGTATCAGTTAAAATCGAGAAAAAATGATTGGATAAAAGTTTTTTTCCTTTTTTTAAGAAAAATAAAATTTAAAATTAGAAAAAGGTTTGAGATGATTAAAAATAATAAGGTTATATTTGTATTAATTTAGACACGGTTGAAAGATCGTGTAAGTTGGGTCAGTTAGATGTTAACGTGGCCCGTCCCAAATGTTGGCTAATCTCTTCAATGCAACTCTCAAGTCTCAAGAGGCCGATCACCCATCAAACCAAAGACACCTTTAATTAATTAGAACCCAGGAATATTTAAAAATCTAAACTTTATTGGGTATTGGTTTTGCCTGTATATAATATCCCCAAAATTTACACTTTTTCGATAAAAGCTTCTGAAAGTTACATAGCCAAGGGCTTGCTGCGGCAAACTCAATATAATATTTATTTGATTGATTTAAATTTTTTAATTTAAAATATTTTAAAAAAGTAATTATAATAATTAAATTAATTTATTTTAATTAAAATTTTTTAAACTAGTTATACAAGTGCCAGAGTGAATTTGCTGTGAGTTTGTTACAGCACTTGCTATAAATCAAGTGGTAGATTTGCATTTATTCTCTTCACATTAAAAATGTGTACAAACAGTGGAAAATAATAAAGAAGATTACTAATGTGGGGAAGAAGGAACGATTAGGTGATAAGAGAGTAGATGCTGTTATTTTTATTATACCTTTTTTTAGGGAGCATTCTTCTCCACTTTGTCATAAAAGGTTTATGTCGAAGTTCATGCTTATACATTGTGGACGCTGCCAATTGCGTGTTGGGATGTTTACTATGACGGCAAATAAGATTATTATAAGAGTGCGTTGTTTCATTAAAATTATGCGCACATTGTCACGTCATGTATTTGCCAATTTTATTTGTAGCTCGCAAAGAATTGCACCCTCACGCCTGCCAATTCTTCACATTTAGAACATAATAAAAAAATGTATTTTAAGTATCATGCCAAAGGGTAATCCTTTCGGGCATACCAACAACCAAACTATACATCTTTGTAATTTGCTTTACAAAAACATATTTTATTATTACTCTCCACCTTCTCTAGACTACCACGAAACTAAGATTATAACTTCCTTTCATTGCTTAAAAAGTATACATTGCATTCAACAAGAACCTGTTCCTATCTTCCATTGTTCATATCATCTGAGTTAGCTAAATGTATAGCAGCAAAAATAGTACTCATTCCTTTCAAGTTCCTGGCTTTGCAAGCTATGACTTCATGCGATGGGAACACCACCCCTACAATGCCAAATGGCCTTATAAATTTATTCAAGAGATTCTTCAATAAGGCAAGAATTGTGCGAAAAATAAACTAGACGTTATCAATCTCATCGCTTGACGGCCATTCCTATCCTTTTGTTTCCTTTTTATCCAACTCCTGCACGAAATGGTGGATGCATGCTGACAGGTAACCTGCACTAGGAAGTAGATAATATGCTTACAAATGCTTTCACAACAGGGCAAAGTTTAGCAAATCGTTGACTTGAGAAATAAAGTATTCTTTACAAGTTACCTTCGTCATTGGACTGAGCAATAATGCAGCTACGATACGACCGCATGTTTGTTAGTTTACAATTGGTCAAAAAACTGCTCAAGAAACACTAAATTTGCATTGGAGTCCCCAGTTATTTATAGAGCATGAGAAAATAACAAGCTGAAAAAATTATTATATATTTATATTGTAAATTTGAAATTATTTAAATTTTGGATGCAAAAAATATCGTATTATTTTCAGGAAATTATTTTTAACAACTTATTTAATAATTTAGCTTAAAACAGCTGCTTATTTTGATATTTAATATTTTTGATATATTAAAATATTGGTTTTTGTAAAAAAATTAATTATAAATCAATGACTTAATTTTGAAAATTATTTTAGCTTGTGTTTAATATTATAATTTTATAAAATGACTAATTTTATTATTTGTATGTGTGCAGTATTTATGTCATGTGTGTGTGTATATATACAACGAGCATTGTCTAGGCTAGTCGATCAAACAAATAAAAACTAAGGTGTTGATTGATGAAGGTTAAATGTTCGGGTGATAGGGGATCTATGAATATCGAGTTGAGTGTACGACAAATAAAATAAAGAGAAGGCAAAGAGATTTTAATGTAATTTCATGTCGATCTAAATGCGAGATCCGTCGAGTCAATACACTCATCCACTATTTTTCACCCTTTTTGCAAATTACAAGCCTCAGTGAATTTTTTACCACGTTAATTCCTTGACTTCAAGCATAGCTCGTCCAATAAAGAGGGTTGACCCTTGCGATTATTTGCTAGTGAAATAAACTTCACAGTTGACTCCAAGCAAAGCTCGTCCAGAGTGTGGAAAAATAGGGGGATACCAAGTTTCACACTTGGAAAATCAAATAAATAAATTCTGGAACTTTGGTCCAAGTTGAACCAAATAGGCAGCGTTGGTTCGCTTTACTGCAAATTGCAATGCGGCCTAGTTCACGACGGATGGGCCTGGCCATGAGCTTCAGCAGTATTGGCTTGCAGGGGTCTTGACGGGCTTCCAGCAGAGCAACCTACTGGGTTTGGGTCCCAAACAACCAAATAAACCGGAGATGGACAGACCTCCGGATGAAAACAAGTCAGCACTTGGGCATGGCAGCGATAAGTGGCAGGATGATCTGGCAGGGCTTTTGAGTAGCGAACAGACACTTGGCTCAGGACAACTCTAAACGGGAATTAGACCCACTGATCTTCCAAATAGGGCGTTTGGCTGCTGTCTAATAAATTTTGATGTAAAATTTTTTTGTAACTAATTGCGACGGAAGTTAAGATTGCGTTTGGTAAAAAATATTTTTATTTTGGTAAAAAATAATGAAGTATTTGATGCCGACATTAATGTTAAAAACACAAACTCATCAATCAATAACTTCTTTACAACATAAAGATCTAAGGAATTTGAACACATAACTTTATCCCATGACTGTCGCAAAAATACAGATATTTAAAATACTTGAGTAATCCTAGCACAAAAAATTGCCGAGACAATTCTCTCGTATAGCAATCTTATTCCATAAAATTGAACTCATGTTTGCGCTTATTATCTTCGACATCTACTTCAAGTCCCCCATCGTCCACGGCATGGATCTCGTCTCCCTCGCTTTCTCTCCCCCACCTCCCGCATCCTGACTCGTCCTCCTCGTCAGTAAACCCTTGGCTACTCTTCCTCCTCACTTAATCAAAAAAATTAAATTATAATTAATAACCAAATCAAACGATTTGGTTTGATTTTAATCAAATTTCAATTATATTAACCAAAATAATAAATAATATTTTTTTATCATCAATAATATTCATTCTTCAATATTTACTTTAATTATTTTTAAATTTTATTTATGAAATAAAGAATTGTTAGCACGTATTTAAGAATAATGACGAACTTATTATGAAAAGTATATAAATAATGTTCTAATTTGGGATATTATATAATAGGTAAATAATATATAATATATTAAACTTTTATCTTAATAAATAAATTGAACCAAAATAACTATTTTATAAACTTTTGATATATATAATGATGACTAAAAATGCACAAAGACACATATACAACATCAAAGAAAAAATTGATATAAATAAGATTTTTTTATTTATTTGATTATTTGATTTAATTGGTTTCGAACATAATTTGACCGAACTAAGTATGGTTAATTTTTTGTTTTAACGAAACTACAATCAAAGTAAACAAACGTTGAACTAAACTACCGAAATGAGTTTGGTTTAGCCAGTTTAATCAGTTTCTCCAAATCATGTTCATCCTTACCTCAGCCGATTGAAAGGTCAATAAGAGTGTCTCACACTCACACTCCCATCGATATCCAAGCCTGGCCATGATGCTATTATCACGGGTTTCTATGAAGATCCTAGTGTTGTTACCAAAGGTATAATTAACAAATAATAAAAATAATAATCTTATTTCATTCATTTCCCTTTCATTTTCGTTTATTTTCTTATTGTGTTATTTATATTTGATACTTTCATTTTGCCTATTCGAACTAGATGTCATTCGTTGATTCCTTTTTTTATTCTTTTTGTTATCATAATTATTATATTAATTATCATTATTATCAGTTCTTCTACTTTGACTTGTTGCAAGCAGGGAGGAACGCTAACCCATAGAATTTGCTTTGCTCTTCAAGGACATGTGCTTGATACACGGGCTTGCTCCACTACATTTAATTTGGCCTCGATTAAATAGTAAAACGGGCTTAAGGTCAACTCAAGCTGATTAATTGAATTAAAAAATCTCAAACACACAAGACAATATGAATATATGTATGTGTGTGTGTGTAATTTTGTTTATTTTGTAATATATATACATTATTAAGTAATTAATATTAGATATTTTAACAACTTATTAAAATATGTCATTATATTTAACTACATATTAAGATGATTTGCTTCAAACATCAACATATAACAGATAACTTCTAAAAATAGTAACTTATGTTTGCTTATATGATTTAAATAATTTAAAATTGACAATATATTTTTCTAAAAAATTATTTGTATAAGATATATTCATATTATTTTACATTTACAATTTTAGAGTTTTGAAAATATCTTATTTACTGAAAGTAATAATTTTTAAAATAAAAATATAAAGCCACTGACGGCCACAGGGCGCTCAATGCATCACCGACAATGCCAGGCGGGTGTGACGATTTTTTTATAAATTGGGGAACAAGGGGATAATTTTATTCAAAACTATTTTAGGATTCTCGGGTCTGTAATTGAAATACATTTTATTTTAAGTCAAATCATCAACTACAGAGCTCGATATAGAAAAACCCTAAACAAATCCCCAAGGAGTTGATAATACGCTTACCATTGCTTGCTGTTTTAGGTTTTAGCGGCCCACAATCGGCTAATTCTTGCAAATTATTGACTTAAGAAAGATAGTAATCTTCACAGGTTACCTTACATCGACTGATCAATAATACAGCTACGATACGACAGCATGTTTGTTATTTAACAATAGGTCAAACAAACTACTCAATGAAACAGTGAATTTGAATTGGAGCCCCCAACGTTTGCTATTTAACAAAGTCAAAACTACTACTCAACGAAACACTAAATTTGCATTGGAGTGCCCAGTTATTTGTAGAGCTTAACAAAAAAACAAGCTACTGTTACAATAATTTGCCGTGTCATATATTGAGAATTTTGACAACCACAGGGTCTGTAAATGTCGGTACACATTAACTCCAAATTATGAAATAGTATAAAAATAAAAATTCCCTGGCTTTTAAAATCATTTATTTACGAGCTTCGGCCCTCTTCTGCTCTTTAGCTGAAAAAAATGCAGATTAAAAAAATGATTAATTATTTTGTTGTAGATACAATGGAGAAGAAAGACTTCAATAAATACATACCAGCCTTTTCCTCGTCTCGTTTGCGAGCAGCATCAACCCTTTGTTGCCGGATCAAAGCCAAACGCTCTGTAACATATCAAATGTATTTGAACATGTGTCTAAGAACAGGCAATAATGCACGTCCCAATAAAAGAAGTTCAAGAGAACTACGACTGGGCATTTTTAGCAGTAAGTTCATCATAAGCAAACAGTTCATCAAAACAGGGATTTTGAAACAAATAATCTCGTCTCTTGGACCTTTTTGATTAATCAACTAGACAAAATGGAGTTGACATAACAGGCCATGTTTCTGATCACAGAATAGGCCCTTCCGAATTTAATTCTTGCAACAATATTAAACTCAAATCATGTCTAGCACCATAAATAGTTCAGTATACGAAGTGCAAAATAGAATAAAAGACACTTAAAACCAAGCTAGAATTCCTGAGACAACTAAAAAGTTAAGACTTCGTGTAGGATAAGACACAAAATATAATCATCTTATACGCACCCAAATCTTTTCTCGCTTGTTCAGTTTTCCCTTGCTCCTGCAGGCGCATATACCTCTCGTGAGCTTTCTGCTTTTCTATTTCCTCCCTAAAGACATTTATGACGTCAAGGCAAACTTATATATAGAATATCACATAGAAAACCAGCTGATTATTTCCATAAAAAAGCATTTGATACGTATGGACTAAAGAAATATCACATCCCCTTGCATGTCAAAACATCTAGCATATAAAACATTTAGCAAGGGCAAGAGCGTGGCAGGGAGGTCTGGGACTAGATGCCCATCCCTTTGCCGGCTTAAATCGCCTTCAATTTTCACTACTTTTTTTAATCAAGGACACTCCTAGGAACCAAACTCCTTAAGATCAGACCATCAGGTCAATAAATTTAGACATATGGGTCGGCAAAGAGAAAGAAGCAAATGCATATAAAAAGTACTACCTCTCACGCCTTGAAAGCTCTGTTGTTTTCTCAAGCTGAAAAAATGAAAATGTAAGTCAGGGACAACCAATTATTTAGAAGCATATAACATCAAATGTAAAACATAAATCAGCTAGTTATGCAACAATGAAAAATTAAATTATTTACTTAAGCTAAAAAACCAACAGAACAAAGTCCTATGCTTCAAAAGAACTCAATTTGTTCACATTTAAGCAAGGTGCCAAGGCAACCTTCTCTCATGTCCCCCGTCAGAAACAATCCAATCCCATCTCAAGTTTTTAAATATTGTTTGCCATCTTTTGATTACTAAATCAACGAACTTGTGAAAATGTATTTTGAGATTACATCAATTTTTTATTTAACTACAATGTTGTTTACACTAACAAGATAATTATATTCATTCAGAATAAAACTAGTACAAGGGAAATACAAACACTTACAATTCAACTTACTTCACTATGCAGGAAATTTCAAAAGAAAAGGTCAGAGTATGCACCAACGGTTCACTGGAGAACTTGCAACACTCAAAGCTATGGCAGAATTAACTAGCACCATGCCAACGTATGTAGACACAGAACAGATTGACATACAAATATTTTGATCATCAAGTAACTTACATCCACATCTTTAGCCTTCAAATTCTTTGCTTTCACTAAATTAGGATTTTGGATCTCAATGATACCTTGTGTGCCACTTCTTTTCTGCATTTTGCAGCAGGATTAGCAAAAAATAAATGTCCACATGCTGACATTAAGATTCATGCACATCTCAAAGCAATAAAAGATACAATATTCAACATTTTTTTTAAAAGGCGCATTTCTTTGAAAGTTATGACACAACATTATAACGATTTCAGAAAAATTAAAATGCAATTACCAGGGCGATTAAATTCTACCACACATGAACATTTATTTATGCTAACATGAATAACCAAACCTCAAAGTTTATTTGAATTATCCTTAGCTACCATAGAGAAGGACAGCCATGGGAAAAAAATTTTTGGTTGGATGGAAAAACATTGAGTTCATTAGTAATGATTGAATCTTTGTAAAATTCCTAACTAACCAGACAACATACTTCCATTAGAAAAAGTTAAAAAATTTTTTGGTTGGATGGAAAAACATTGAGTTCATTAGTAATGATTGAATCTTTGTAAAATTCCTAACTAACCAGACAACATACTTCCATTAAAAAAAGTTAATAGGCAAAAAACAAAAATGAACATCCAAAAGACCAACTAAAAAAGATAACCTAGGAAAAGAAAACAATTATGTTCCAATAAATCATAATAAGGATAATATCTGTCAAAACTTTTCAAGGAAAACTCCCACAAAAACTGGTATAGATAGAACAAAAAAGGCTATGGAAAACAAACCTCACTAACTTCAGTTTCCTCTTCAGATTCCTCTGCTGATTCTTCTGCAGATTTATCTTCTTCCTCTTCCGCTACTTCCTATGGAATAGGTATGACAATTAAAATAGAAAAAGAAATAGTAGTAGAATTAAATTATGATTAAGGACAAAAAGGGTCAAGGCAGTTAGTCAATTGCACTGATTGAGCAAGACAATACCAACACCATATTACACATAAATCATACACAAAATGCCAAAGGTACCACACACTCAGGTTTTCCAAGTTCAAGAACCTACTATGCCCAGTTTACAGCACAGGTGGTGGTTTTAATAAGTAGAAAATAACATATATCTGCATATGCAAATATCTTGCCTGCCTAAAAGTTCGAGGACGAGTTGATGTTCCGGCACCTGAAAAAATAGAGACGTAGAGAATAAAATACTAGCACAAATTAAGAGACACTATACTGAGCAACCAAAAAACATAGTTGGGGTATTACTGCACTCATCCAAGTAAAAAAAACAAATGCGATGAAAATGAAATATTAACAATTTAAGATAAAATAGATTAGCAAGCTCAATTAAGAAAAGAGCTAATCCACAATCATTGCAATTCCCTTGACGAGTGCCGATAATGTAACCTAAAGACTGTACAAAGGAACCAAATCATCCAAGGCTATAAAAAAAATTATCAAAAACTGAAGACTGTTGCACGGCCATACACAATAACAAGCCAATTGCTAAAAAATGACACCTAGAGCGGCAAATTTTTTTAAAATAACCAACAACACAGCCAGCGCTATTGAATTGAAGCAGCTTATTCCAAAGCCACTTAAAAATAAAGATTCCAATGCCCACACCCGACGCTATCACTTCCCACTGCGACCAATTTCAATAAAAAAGCAAGCTGCATGATCACTCAACTTATACAAGCCTGTTATAGCAACGTCCTGTCAACAAAAACAATACCTAACACCGTAAAATTCATTAAGATGCGCAATTCAGTAACTCGGCGTATCCTACGACCACGCAAATCAAGCCTACAATCTATCAAACAAACGCTACCACATCCAACACAACAATCGCTGCTCAAATCAAATCCGACAATCGACATAGTCAACACTCAACACCAAACCTAAGTTGGACCACGATCCACCACGCCCACACATACACCAATCAAAAACAATAATAAAAACAAGAGAGAGATAGAGAGAGAGATAAGAAGGGGCATTACGCATCTCCTCGACGGTGGAGAAGTTGCGGCGGCCGGTGGGCTTGCCCTTGAACTTGCCCCTCCCCATCTTATTTCTTCCGGCGAGTGGAAGGCCGACGACTCTGTTCGTCTACGACGCCGGCGACTCCCTGCTCCGCCGCGGTGGAAACCCTAAATGGGCGATCTTGGGAGGTCGGCGTCTCGATTCTCGGGATCGGATTTTATCAAACTTGAGGGAGGTTTCTGTAATTAGAGGGAAAATAAGGTAATCAATGGCAAGTGAGAGGCTTTTATGGAATTCCAGGGCAAAAAGGGTAGCGTGGTCGTGAGGCTAAGTAGGACTCCTCTTTGTATTAAGCTCGATTTGATTAATTAAGTTTATAGATGTGCAGGATACCTTTGAAATTTAGTAATTAACAATATATATTAAAAATATATAAAATTAATTTCAAAAATATGACTATACTTTTTAAAATAAAATATTAAATATTTATTTAATTTTAACAAAGTTATAATTGTATACAAATATTAAATGTAATTTTCATTTTAATAAGTACAAATAATTAAATATAACTTTTTAAAGATTTTTAATTCAAATAGAATTATACTCTAAATTTTTTTAATAATATATAATAATATAAAAATAAATAAATAAATATAAAAATCTAAATCAAGTATAAATTATTGAGTACCAAAATTTTAGTTTGAGTAATATAATTATAAATAAATCAATATTTATCAACATTTTTAAAATTTTTAATTGGGTAGAATTATACTCTAATATTTTCTTAATAATAATAATAAATTAAATAAATATTGATGGATCTATAAAAAATAAAAATTACTGTGAAACCAAAGTTAATCACAACACAACACAAAAAAAAGCTGAAACTCAATGAAACCCCCAAAAAATAAATGCTTTAGTGTAGGGGGTTTGATCGTTCGAACTAATTTAATTTTTATTTATATAATTCATAATAAAATTTAGCTTAATGTTCGAGATACTTCATAGTAGATATAAGATAGAATAGTCCTATATTAAAATTATACACTCATATTTAAATTATTATACAGAATGTTTCATTCAAAAAATATAATACAAACATTTAAAATTTTATATTTGTGTTCATTATTAACTATTTATATTTTTTTATCGAATATTTGGAAAGTTCATATTTTTGCCTGTAATAATATATGTTTAATGATCTTTTTTTTACTAGGCTAATAAGAAAACAAATATGAAGGACGAGCCCTTTTAATCACTCAAACAAACTTCGGCGCACTATATTTAATCCATAATATATAGTAGTGCACCGTTAAATTTATTCTAACAGCTATAATATCATCAAGAAGTTATTATAAATATAAATCATACCCGATTACTTTTATCATTAATTTACAATTAATCTTTCGTGTATTATTTGCGTTTGACTCGTGGTAGTATTGCACATAATTCGTGAATGTTGATGACAATCTAGCCTTGGAAAATGCCTTTCATTGGAACAAAATATTATGATCATATAAATTTAAAATTCATTACATATTCACAATTACAATTACCTTGCCAAAAAATTTTTTTGTGGGCAAATTAATTTTCTCATAAATAATACATGCCAACTTATTCAAACAAAATTGTTGTAAAAAAGGTTATTTTTGGAGCATTTTAGATCATTTAAATAAAATCTAAAAAAGGATATGAATTGTTATAAATATATCACTCGAAAAAAGGTCACAAAAATGGTATAAGCACAATCCTTAATAAAAATATAATAGATAGGAAACCATGATTAATCCATCCGAACATATCTATCACTTAAGTTTTGTAAATCTTGTTTTCCTGCTGATACTCATAGTCTCCTTAAGTGGAATACTATTCTGACATGGGATGTGCGGAAAAAATATATAAAACTCACGAGCTCTTTTTATAAACTTATTGTGACTATAAGTCTTATCTTATTTTGAATTTATTCCATCATAAAATAGAAATAAATGCTAAAGTGTTTATACATTGTGAAACGCCATGCTTTAATAACCTCATATTTTTATAGCTCTGTTAAATTAAATGTCTTAATAGATCATACTTATTAATTAGATAGCCCCTCAATATATAATTATATTATATTTATATCATAAAACGAGAATTAATTTAACAGTTTATTCTCTTATCGCATTACAAACAGCTGGTAGATGCTTTTGGTGAAAAGAATTCCGGCATGCGTGTCATCATTTGAGTGTTGTAGATAGACTTGAAAAGGTCACTATCTTTTGGTTTTCTACAAACAAGCTTGCTCGATTAGCTTGTCCAACGCGTCTATATTATAAACGATGCCCTCTCTGTGAGGTTTTTCCTAGTTTAATATATACTTGCGTAGAAAAAACAAACATGGGAGTAATTGTGCTATACCCAAGTTGGTTTTCAACGTCAGAGCAGTGACGTGATGACGTGTAATTGAATGCACCATGTAATTTTAGCTGGAAACTATGTCGATTCAGCTTCCAATTAATGTGAAAGTTATGATTCATTGCTTTTAATTAAGCTTTTAATTTTGGCACGAAACAATAACCAGTCAAAATTGTAACCTCCTCTATCTTCTTTTGGTTGTTCATCTCCAGCAAGCCCCAATGAACTATCTCCAATCCTGCTGTATCGACGTGGACGTGTGCTGCTCCCACCACCCTGCAGTTTGTAGGATAAAAATCAAAGAAGAGAGGATAAAGACGAAGTCAAGGACATTCGTCTGTCCATGGGTCGTGCAAGCGAGCCGCGGTGCATCAAAACCCAAAACCTAAAACCGAGGATGAAGAAATCGGCCGATTCTACTTGGAATTGGCCGATTTAAATCGGATCGGGTGCAATCTGATTTGAAATGGCCGTCAAACAAGAGGAGAATCGGTTTTATTGTAAATAATTAAAATACATTTAATATGATATTAAATAAATTATATATGTATGAATAAAATTAAAATTACGAAAAATATCGTTTGTATCGCCCTCTTTTGCCGCCGCCACCCCTTGTCTCTAGCTGTGTACCACTGCCCCTGTGCAGGGGACAATCAGGGCTGACAGGTGGTAAGGCGGGAGGCACACGGGGGGATAAGGTGGGGCTGGTGGGGGAGGCGTGGCAGGGCAAGGTGGCACAACAGCTACCAGGGTGAAGGAGCGGGGCGCGTCGGGGGTGGCATTTTTGTAATTAAAAGTTGACTCGACTTTGATTTGAGTAAAAAATAATAATTAATTTTAAATAATTTAAAAAATCCAAAAAATATTATAAAATATAATACACACCAGTAATATCAAAATAACATTAATACCTAAATTTTATATATTTATATTATGAATTGTTAAATTATTATATATGAACAATTTAAACCAATTCAACTAAACTAATATCTGACCAACTCAATCCGATTCAATTAATCTTTCAAAAAAAATAATTTCGATTCTAATTTCAATTTTCGTAACAATGATCAAAACTGTATCTCTTGGGGTAATTGCCATGCAAAGTGGCAAGTGGAGTCACGTCAACGAGAGGTGGTCAGCCGACTCAGCCCAGTCACCGCCGTCGTTGGTTATAGGTGACAACAAGAGAGAAGTTGGCCAGTGGAAGCATTGAGATTTCAACATTGTTGGAGAAGCATTTTTCTTATTTGAGAAAATAGTTGAAGCGTAGAAGAAAATTCTTTTCCTATCTATTCGCGAATGCAATCATGCATCTTTTTTTCTTCGAGAGTATTATTTCATTTGTAATGTTTTTTGATAACTATATGCTTTTAGTTATTTTGAACAGTCACTCAAAACTAAGAGATAAGATCGTAAATGAGGAGGCTATCGAAATGGACATCTACACAAAATAACTATGAAAACAAAGAGTTCATTAAAAATAGGTTTCAACGGGGAATAGAAATGGCCACAATGCAAGAATACAACAGTAAACTTATCAATTGATATTAACAAAGAACACCAAAGATAACATCACTGGCAGAAAGATATTTTAGAGATAACTCAATCCTACCTGACATACTTCGTACCCATAAACAAACTCTAGTGGGAGGCATAAGTAAGCCAACAAAAATTAAATGTTAACCTTAGCACTTCTCCTGTATCCCAACATTGCATACAAATGGCGTTAAAATTCTTCACCATGAGTCCTCATGGAACTGTAGTGGAAAATGAATAAGTTCTGTCCAGAGAACAGCAGCAGCCAACTTTCTTCACAGACGATACTTCATCCTTGCTCCCCACATTGATGATCTCTCCTTTAGGCAAAGCTGCTGGGTCATCTCCAACATCAAGAGCCTTTCGGCTGACAACATGATATATCTGAGTGAGAACTTCAGTAAAAGCCTTTTCCACATTCAGGGATTCAAGTGCAGACGTTTCAATGAAGAAGGTGTTTTCTTTCTCGGCAAAAGATGTTGCATCCTCGGTAGAAACTGCCTTGAGGTGGCGAAGGTCGGCCTTATTACCGACAAGCATGATAACAATGTAAGAATCTGTGTGATCTCTGAGCTCCTTCAGTCACCTCTCCACATTCTCAAAGGTAATATGTTGAGTTACAACGTAGACTATAAGTGCACCAACAGCACCTCGGTAGTATGCACTTGTGATTCTCGATACCTACATTCAAGAAGTAAATATTTAAACTATAGCAAACCAATTTAACAGCTTACCAGGTGTTTTTTCAGTTTAACAGCCATACAAATGTTACAGCTGCAAAGCAAATGCCAAAAAACGACCATAATAAGCTTCAACTGCACGTTCAACATTAGAACTATAGCTGTTCTACAATTGGCAATTTCATTAGTATAAGTCAAAAATTATCAAACATTAGTGGGAAAAAGGTTTTTTGTTACCAAAATTTTTATCATGACTAAACCTTTTGATGATAATTTTGCCACCGAATTGTCACTAAAATTCAGGTATCATCTTTTTCCAAATTATTCACCAATAGCCATCGAGTGTTGTCTTTTTTTCCAAATTATCCACCAATAGCTACCGACTATGACAATTTAATTAGTCATTGAATAGTCATTGCCACAAAATCGACGACACAACAAATTAGTCACCGTAAAATTGATGTCGTCTTTTTCTAAATTAGTTACCAAATAGTCATCATTTTTCAGTGTGACAAATAATGATGCAAAAAATTAGTTACCAAAAAATTGGTGTCATTATTTTTCAAATTAGATACCGAATATCTACTATTTATTTCTGTAATAATTTAATTAGTCACAAAATAAAATAGTGGGAAAATTTACGACTGCAAAAATTTATCACCGAAGTATTGGTGTCATCAATTTTATATATTTATCACCGAAAAAGTTGGTGACAATTGTTATTGTATTTTTGGTATTAAAGTTTAAAAACTGTTTTAAAAAAAACGCATTCTTTTAAATTTACGAGCGTGACCCAAAAATTTTGGGCCACACGGTACCCATTTAAGCTGGTCACATGTTCTTGAACATTCAGCCCCACTTGTTCTCGGCAAGCAACCCTGCCACACGCTGCCGGTGGCCCGCCACTGCACCGCCCGCACCACCATGCCCCTGATGCACCTCCCTTCATCCACCGCACCAACTGCTTCCACGGCCACACCGCCACCACGCCCCCACAGTCCCCGCCTCCCCAGCCATTGTGCCCCGCAGTCCCCTCTCCCCCATGGCCCCCCTGACTCCAAGTCTAGATGAAAAGATTGTTGTACTAATAGAGAGTGGGAAAAACTCCAAGTGGACTTCAAATCCTTTGCACAAAGATGCAACCCGTTCATTGTCAACATCCTTACACCCTAGCTAAGATAGGCATAAGTTGTCAATGCAGGCAGTCAACTGATACTCCGCCGATGTACCCCTTTCAATACCGCCAACCCCAAAATTTTTCTTTCGTCTCAACCACGTCTAAAAAATTATAGAAGAAACAAATTGTGAGAAATAATGGAATAGAATGACTTGCATTACCTCTTATGTTGATACAGAAAAAAAGATTAGAAAACACCTTAAAAACAATTCATCTAAGGTAATATTAAGGAGGCTGATTTCTTCAAGAAAATATAATTGCTAGGACATTTAATGAGATTCAACAGATTTTTCTTCTCTTACAAATGTAACAATTGTTTATTTCATAAGAAAGAAATCATTATCAAATATAATCACTAAGGCTCAAAAAAGAAATTTACAGAAGTTTTTGGATGAAGAAAAAGATTTATAAGATGTGTGGTTGTGATAGAAAATTTTAGATAAGATCTCGATAGATTTTCATCATAAAATTTACTTTGCTATGTTTATATATAAAAAGTGATTGAGCTTGCAAATAATGTTTGGCGGTTATAATTAAAGAGGTATTTTTTTGAAAAAAATAAAAAGAAACAATCCCTCTTCTCCTTTTTATTTGGTAACATTTTATGAAGGTTTTTATAGTGCGCCTCTCCTATTTTATATTTTGCCTCACAATTTATAGTCATTATTTTTTTCTAATAAAGAGGTTTAAAACAATACCGCAAAAAAAGGCATACAAGCACATTCTCCTACTTTGATTTTATGGCAAAAAAAGTGAAATAAATACGGATAATTACTCAAAAAAAGGGTCAAACAAAGACAAAAACGGCTAGTCAAAGCCTCCAAACTTTTCATTGACTATTTAAAATCAAATTGACCAAAAAATAGTATTACTAGAAAAAAATATCATTTGTCGAATTAATCCCCCCAAATTTTTTTTCCAAAATAAACAACGCCCCCGAAGAAACTGTCACCCATATGCGCAATTTGAATTCTACGTGGCCCCCCGGGATAACAGGAAAACGCTCTCCTCTCGCCTGACAACTCATCAATCCGCGGCACAAGTCATAAGCCAATCTTACACCGTCGATTTACACCCCAACCAACGGCCAGATTTCCTTTCCACCAATTCCCACGGATCCACCAATAAAAATATTCAAACATTTCCCGCTCTCTTTTCTCGCGCCAACCCGTATATATTTCCCTTCCCCCTCCACCCTCGTTCCCAAATCTCGATCCAATCTCGTCTTTTGTTGTTCAAATTTTGTCCCAAAGTTTCTATCTTTGCCGCTCCCAATGGCTCGCACCAAGCAGACAGCCCGCAAGTCCACCGGCGGCAAGGCGCCAAGGAAGCAGCTGGCCACCAAGGCGGCCAGGAAGTCGGCACCGGCCACCGGGGGGTGAAGAAGCCCCACCGCTTCCGCCCAGGCACGGTGGCGCTGCGTGAGATCCGCAAGTACCAGAAGAGTACCGAGCTGCTGATCCGGAAGCTGCCATTCCAGAGGTTGGTGAGGGAGATCGCGCAGGACTTTAAGACGGATCTGCGCTTCCAGAGCTCGGCGGTGGCGGCGCTGCAGGAGGCCGCGGAGGCGTACCTCGTCGGCCTGTTTGAGGACACGAACCTCTGTGCCATTCATGCTAAGAGGGTTACTATCATGCCAAAGGACATTCAGCTTGCCCGCCGCATCCGTGGGGAGCGAGCTTGAAGTCTGTCCTTGGTGATGAACTTGTGGTTCTGTGTAAAGGGCTCTGGGTTTAGGTTTCTGATTTCTAGTATGAGTACGAGTGTACTGCGATTGTCAGGTTTGGATACAATCTTGTATTCGTGTTATGCTATGTTGAAAGTCTGATTGACAATCTGAATGAAATGTTTCTATTTGGTCTACATTTTTGTCTGCCTTTGCAGTGATTCTGTGTAGTTCTAATGTGCATTGTTTACATAATTAGAAGTAGATAAATCTTGGCATTCTATTGGAGTTTGAGACATTGCTTCGTACTGTGATTGTAGCTTCTCAAATAATGTTGATGTTCATTGCTAAGTGATAGCCGTGATACTTAATATAATTTGGTAGCAAAAGAAAATGTAAAGACGAAGACAAGAGTACATATCAACAACGAAATGCTCCCTTGTCCTTCGATCAGAGAGGCAAGTGCGGCCACGATTCCGCCTCTATGGCCTCTGCTCTGTTCCTGCAGTTCCATCCTGTTCTCAAAGTGCTTGTTCTACCACAGATGTTGCCTAACCAAAATGTTATGGAATCTTCATTAGGAAAAAATGTTATTGAAATAAGCATATTACTCTCATCATTCTCATTAATAAAAAATTTGTGCTGGGAAAACACTTATTACACAAGTATAAATTGCACTAAGCTGGTAAGTACTCAAACTTGAATTAGTCCGAGTACTATAGTTCCATCAAACACAAATAAAAATTACGGACAAACTAAGCTTGAGCAAAAACACCACTATACCATGACTTTTAACTTTGACTTAAACTCGAAGGAAAATACTTTTTCAAGTTTGAACCAAGTAAACTTAATAAAACCTTTTCTATGATGAATTTGAAACCATATTGAATTTGTTTAAACCTGATTAAGTTTGATTTACTAGGATGCTCGGCTATATATAAAAGCTTTTTTGAAGCTCAAGCCAGTCAAATAATACTGACTGACTTAAAAATATCTTATGATAATTTGAATTTTAAAGATTTAAATGGCTTATCTAATTTGTTTTATTTTGATATTATCAGTCCATTATTGTTGATTTTTAGACTCAAAGATGCACCATTTCCTGTTTAAAGAATATTATCGATATATTGAAATAAGAAGTATAATATTCTCTTCCACTATTTTAATATACTCACAGAGATCTTTCAAAATATAGAGTGAAACAAAAACTCATATTGTATTTATAAAATTTAATATTTTAGTATCTTAATATTTATTTCAAATCATAAATAGATTTATTTAATTTTCAAACTCTTAGTTTATTTCCTTTGTAAACACACCAAATTCATCGAGTAACATCAAAAAATTAAAATGACTGATTATTAATAAAATCTATTGATTTCTTCATGTGAAAGACTTGTCTTCTATAAAAAGAAAGGGGGAATTTTATATCATATTTTCTCTAACAAATATATGTTTAATAATACAATGCAATTTAACTAAAAAATTATAATAGACATATATATTCTATTTTATAAAAAAATACAATAAATAAAGACATAGTAAAATGTTTCAAAATTAATTAATAAATAACTATAAATTGAGTTAGTTCGAATTGGGTTGGCACGCTTTTAAAATCTTAAATACTAAAGCGACTCAAGCTCATAGAGAGCTCTCACTCGCCTTCGGTAGACTTGGGGCGGTCCCATCCCTTCTTCCTTCTTTTCGGCATTCTATCGAACACCTTACCCTCCCACATCTAATGGTGGTGGAAAGCTCCCATCTTCCTCTCACACGCCCTTGCACAACCTCCCTCCACGCCCCTCTCTGAAACAATCTTGCCCTCCAATGCCCTCTTCTTCGTCGGCCGCCGCAGCGGCGGAGGCGAACTCCATCGCCAGTCGGCGCAAGCGGCGCGACTCCCGGCCGCCGCGGCCGGCGCCGTCGCCGCCGGCGCTATCGTCGACGCCCCGACCCCGGCGGTTCCGCAGGAAGAAGCAGAAGAGGCTGGACGCCATCCGGGATTTCGTCGGCGGCCCCGCACCGTCGGAGTTGACGCCGCTGCGGCGGAGCACGCGGGTCCGGCGGCCGCCGGCGCTCCCCGACCCGTCGATCTCGCCGCGGAGGACGCCCAGGGGGAGGAGGGTCAGGGATTTGAGTGAAAATCGAGGGATTGGGTTGAGGGATCAGGAGTTGGAGGGTGGTGGGAACTGGGGTTTGCGGCTTAGGTCTAGGGGGAAGGTTAGTGGTTCCTCCTCGGAGAAGAGTAAAAGACGGCTTTTTGATGATGAGGTCGAGTTTTTGATGCCGGTTAAACGGAAAAAAATCAAGATCGCTCATTCTGTTGATGTAACAATTCCAGACCAGTTTGTTGATTCACCGGTTGTTAGAGAGGAAGAGGATGTTATATTGGATTGCAGTGAAAAGCTTGACGCGCCCATGGAGGACGCAACTAATGTTAGCAAAGAGGATGTAGTGGATGGTGAGGCAGATAGGTTGGACAGTGACAAGCTGGAAGAAACCATTCCTCGGAGTGATGAGGTAGGTAGGTTGGAGAATGGCAAGCTTGAAGAAGTTGCTCCTAGTGGTGATGTTGAATTGGGTGCTGTTGGAGACGGTGTTGAACAAGGGAATGGTGGGAATGAAGGTATTGCAGCTGGGAAGAATGAGGAGTTGGAATTAAAAATCGAGATGAGTGGTGAGAGAATTGGCAAGGGGAAGGTGAGAGAGGGGCGTAGATGTGGGCTGTGTGGAGGTGGAGTTGATGGGAAGCCCCCAGTGAGCTGGTTCGAGATTGTGGTGAGAGTGAGAATGAGGCTTATGGATCCTCACCTCTGGAGGAGCCGAACTATGATATGTGGGATGGATTTGGTGATGAACCTGGATGGCTTGGTCCCCTTTTGGGGCCGACTCATGATCGTTTTGGCATAGCAAGAGTCTGGGTTCATCAACATTGTGCTGTTTGGAGCCCGGAGGTTTGTTTTACTTGTATAGCTGCTTTCTATCATTGTCTTATGTGCCTTTCATTCTATCATTATATTTATTTTTTATTAAAGGATACCGGTTTGTTGCCTGTTGGTGTTCATCTCAGTAAGGCAATTTGTCAATTTTTTGTGGTTTTATGCTTTAGACCCAAGGTTATTTATGTTCTACGTTGTGCTTCTCAAGGCTGCATAAATTCAATGATTTGATGGATAGCTGTCTATTTTATCTACTACTATGTTTAAAGTTGTTTGCCCGGGTACTTTCTCAACGTTATGGTTATGTCATTTTTTTCGCAGTCTGATTTGCGAATCTATTATTATTTTTTCCCCTTACTTACGTACTAGAATTACTGCGAAGCTTTGAACTTTTCAACTTCGTTCTGTGTTATTAGGCAGTTATTTTGAGCCTTCAAGGTTTAATATTGGTTGATGCTCGCTTACTCGTTAGTTGAAGTGCATCCCTTTGCTTCGTGGACTTGTGAATGAATTTAGTAGGCTATGAGTCTGCTTTCAGTTACATGCAGCTTAAGTGATTGCTACGATGGCACTTTGGCTTTTAGTTATGGTTTTTCTGTGTCTTTTGCGACTTGTCATAGCAAACTGTTCATTATATCCTACTTATGTTCTGAAATTACTGGTGAAGCCTTGAGTATTTACCCCATTTTGTCTTTCCGAATCATGCTGAGGTTTTCAGGTTTACTTTGCTGGCTATGGACGTCTGAAAAATGTTAGAGCTGCACTCTACAGGGGGAGGGCGTTAAAATGCAGCCGTTGTGGGAGACCTGGAGCAACGATTGGTTGCCGAGTTGATCGGTGCCCAAAAACATACCATTTGGTTGTACTTTTGCTCTACTAAATGTTCCCAATATTCCGTTGAAGGTTACTTTATATACTGATTTTGTTGTCTTCTTTTTAATGTCATGTTATAATTGCAGCCTTGTGCCAGAGCGAAGGGTTCTATTTTTGATCATCGCAAATTTCTCATTGCATGTCCTGATCATCGACACCTTTTTGAACCTCATGGTTTGCATCTTTTACGCAAAATTAGAAAACTGAAGGCAAAAAAGTTGAGACTGCAGATGAGAAAATTGTCTAATGATGCCTCCCGAAAGGATGTTGAAGCTGAAGAAAAATGGTTAGAGAACTGTGGGGAGGATGAAGAGTTCTTAAAACGTGAAGGCAGGAGGCTGCATCGGGACCTTGCAAGAATTGCCCCTGTTTACATTGGGGGAAACTCCCCACTCAGCAAGAAAGAGCTTTATGATGGGTTTGAATCTGTTGCAGGACTCCAAGATGTGATCCAGTGCATGAAAGAGGTAGTCATATTGCCACTTCTGTACCCTGAATTCTTTAAATCTATGGGTCTTACTCCTCCGAGGGGAGTTCTACTGCATGGATATCCAGGAACAGGCAAAACGCTAGTTGTGAGGGCCTTGATAGGTGCATGCTCTCGTGGCGACAAGAGAATTGCATACTTTGCTCGTAAAGGTGCAGATTGCCTAGGAAAGTATGTAGGTGATGCTGAGCGACAGTTAAGGTTACTGTTTCAGGTGGCAGAAAGGTCTCAGCCTTCTATTATATTCTTCGATGAGATTGATGGCTTGGCCCCATGTCGTTCAAGGCGGCAAGATCAGACACATAACTCAGTGGTGTCAACTCTACTTGCTTTGCTGGATGGCCTTAAATCTCGCGGTTCGGTGATGGTTATTGGTGCTACAAATCGTCCTGATGCACTGGATCCAGCATTGAGACGTCCTGGGAGGTTTGATAGGGAAATATACTTCCCTTTGCCATCAGTTAAGGATCGTTCTTCAATTATCTCACTCCACACTCAAAAGTGGCCAAAGCCTGTTACTGGGCCGCTGCTTAAATGGCTTTCTGAGTGCACTGTAGGATATGCAGGGGCTGATCTGCAGGCCCTTTGCACTCAAGCAGTCATGATTTCTCTGAAGAGAAAATGTGCTTTGCAAGAGCTTATGTCTGCAGCTGAAAAATTTGGTTGCAGTAAATGTCCCTCTCTTCCATCTCTTATTGTGGAAGAGTGTGACTGGTTGGCTGCTCTTGCTCATGCACCTCCTCCATGCTCTCGGAGAGATGCAGCAACATGTGCTAATGATGTGATATTCTTACCACTTAAACTGCATCTTAGTCAATGTTTGATGTATCCAGTAACTCATTTGCTGCTATCCTTGTATCTTGATGAGCGGATCTGGTTGCCTCCAACTATTGAGAAAGCTGCTAAACTTGTTACTAGTGTCGTCTTTACAGCCTTGAAGCAGAGGAAAGTCCACTCTGTCTCTTGGTCAGATCACCTTAGTTTTCTGGTACAAGAATCCGAAATAGCTAAGCATGTGGAAGATATTCTTTGCTGTACTGGTTTATTATCTGGATACTCCTCCTTTCTTGATTCTGAAGCATTAGAGAACAAAATTGTTGATAAGATGAATTGTCCAGATTTGAAGCCATCTAAACTTGATTCTTTTGAGACCTATTTTGGACAAGGAGTTCTGCAGAGGGTTACTGTAGGTAGGACATCGGGATATAGAGTCTTACTCACTGGAAAACCCAAATATGGACAGCAGCATGTAGCTGCTTGTCTTCTTCATGGCTTTGTTGGTTATACCAAAGTTGTAAAGGTTAGCTTTGCTACCATTGTACAAGAAGGGCATGGTGACATTCTTCAGGGGATCACTCAGATATTATGTGAGTTTGAAATTTGCTCTTTTCATTTAAGCCCATTTCTGATCCGAGGGCAGATTGATTTATCCTTTTTTTTTCGTTTTTGCTGCTTACAATGGTTGCGTTAGTTGGTTCAATGTCTGACACATAATGCTTGACAGTGCAATGTTTAAGTGTGGGCCGGTGCGTAATCTACATGCCCAGGATTGATTTGTGGGCTTTTGAGGTAAATGAAGAGCCTGCTGGAAAGGATAGCTTGTGTTCGGAGACATGGAAATCGTTTATGGAGCAGGTGGAATCAAGGAGTTCTTCTACCCCTTTAATTATCTTGGTAAGAAGTTCATGATTTTTAAGGACTCTTTTTGCATGACAAAGTTATGTCCATTAAACTTGAAAATTCCATTCTGTTTGTGGAAGTTCTTTTAATGTTGGTAGACACGTTTTATGCTTGTAATGAGGACTTGCAATCATTTTCTGAATTTTACATTTTCAGGCGACATGTGAGACTCACATCTCTCTCCCTAATAGGGTGAAAGAGTTTTTCACGTGGTGCATGGGTGGCAGTCCTCTGGAATATACCATTCCAAGATTCTTTGTGCATTTTGATGGGAAATTTGACTGTGATCTGTTCCTTAGTGCATCTACAAGGAGTTTGTTACGTGAATTAGTCACATATTATGTCCAGTTAATGCATCAAAAGAATCATGCTTCAAAATCTTGCAATAAGCTTGAAGAATGTGGTGCTAAAAATGCGGAGTTAGAAGCTAATGCCTGTGAATTTGTGGACAATTCAGCTGATGCAGTTAGAGAAACAAAACAACAAGTTGAGTACAGCCCAAGAAGACCTCAGGGAAGTGGGATTAATTTTGGACCTTGGCCTGGACAGGATATTACTTCAAGATTTGGTCCTAATAAAACCGTGAAAGGCAAACCTAATGTGTTGCACTCCATATCTACATTTGGCTACCAAATTTTGCGGTATCCACATTTTAAAGAACTTTGTTGGGCAACCTCTAAACTCAATGCTGGGCCATGCGCTGATATTGGTGGCACTTGGAAAGGGTGGCCATTTAATACCTGTTTTGTACGACCTAATCCAGTAGTTGATAAGGAGTCTGGTGGAGGAAAAAACAAAGAAAATTATGTTGTGAAAGGGCTTGTGGCTGTTGGTTTATTGGCATACAAAGGCATGTACGCATCTTCTAGAGAAGTATTACTGGATGTTAGACAAGTGTTAGAACTCTTAGTCGAAGACATCAATTCAAGAATCTCAGCTGGGAAAGATAGATTTAACTTTTTCCATCTTCTTTCGCAAGCGGCTTATTTGGATGACATGGTCATCAATTGGGCTTATGCCTTACGAAGGTACTTGTTTATATTTATTTGATGTTCTCTTCAATTAAGATAGGCAGGCCCCTGTTTTTCTCTAAAATAGACTATACCACTTCAAAAATTAATCAACATGAATGATAAATCCCAAAAATAAAACTATATTAATTGTATGAGAAACCAGAACATGCTTATTTTTCATATTGGAGATCTCTATTTGTAATTCCTATAGTGAAGCTTAAAATTTATTAGAAAAACCTTTCTACTGTATCATGATTCATCACAAGCCTGGACTACATCTCTGGTACCTTTTTCTTTCTTCACATTCACTATATTAATTGCCCCTCATCTTCTTTATAAAATATTGAGTGCGTTATCATGTTGATGGCTACTGTAATGGCAGTGGCTCTTCTAGTTAGGTCTACCTATTTCAGATCTTAGCTGTTTGTGTTTCCTGTAGCATGTTGAGTTGTTGCAAGTGTCATTGTTAGTTAAAGTTTGAATTGTGATTCTTGTCCATCTGCACAAACTGTGGTTGTGATTTTCTGTTTATTATTGTTCCATCTGCACATGCTGTGGTTGTGATTTTCTGTGATGTAATTGAGGTGATACCAGAGGCCATTGCCTTGAGTTGAATAGAACTTTAGAAGTTTCAGAGAAACCTTCTTGCCTATCAGCTATATCTAGCTTACTGCTCAATACTGAAGTTTCATCATATGTGATATGACCTTTTGCAGTTCAGAGGTTGACTCCCAAGTTATTATATCAAACACGGAATCGGGAAAATGGGATGCAGGTGATACACAGGTAGATAGTAAAGATTTGATGATGGATGATGAAGGCATGCCGATTGGTTCCTTGCTACATGGAGAAAACATTGGATCTTCGATGCCAGAAAGAAGTTCTCCTAGAAGTTTCCGGGATAGCTTAAATTATATTAATTGCAATGGATGCTCTCACGATGATCTGCCTGATGATCACTTGGACCATACAGTTGATAGTTCTGTAGAAAAGGCCATGGCAATATCTGCATCAAATATCATGGCAACCCAGGGTGTGGTGATCAAGGATCCAGAAACTTTGACTGCTGGTGATGGTTGTTCGGTTGATATGGATGTAGAAACTTCCCAAAATGGAGGTAATAAGCTGCAAATAATGTCTGGTTCATCTGATTTACACAGGCAATCTTCATCATTATCAGAATCATTTGCTCAGATGTGCACATCAGACTCAGCGCCATCTCAAGTTTTGGGCAATTTGACTGTTAGAGAAGAAACACGCCATTTGGTGGAACATGTGGCTTCTGATGTGGACACTGAATATTGGTGTCGCTATATCTGTTGTTCTCAGTGTGTACATAAGTTATCTGAATGGCTTCATGCCTTTATCTTAAAAAAGTGGGAATCTAATGGATGTGATGCAACCATTGAAGGAATCAATGATGTGGTTGAAACTTGTTCTCTCAATTTGCTTGCTGCCGTTAAAGCTTCATTCAGTGTTGAGAATGACACTATTGATGGCTCTGATAGAACTGTGAGGACGGAGAGCTTGGCCCATATAAAAAAATGTTCTTGCCAGCTTGTTTTGGATTCTAGTGCATCTAGTTCCAAGGAAGCTCCAAAGCATTATGGAACTCAGCTGGTGGAATGCTACTGCCACCCAGAAAGCAACAAGTCATCACCTGATGACCTGCGTTTAAAATTTCTCTTTAGAGATTCGACGTTGGTGCCATTAGATGATCATGACTCCTTGCTTCATTGCAGATATGATAGTTTGTGTATTTGTTCTGCTTTTGCTAGTGTATTAGCGAGCAACGAACCTTCAGAGTAGCTTGATTTTTGGACTTCGATCAGGTAAATTAGTTAAAACCATAGTCAGATGAAGCCGTACTGGATAATTTGGTAAGGGGGAGTGGGGACGAGGTTGTTGGAAGAAGGGATCTCATGCATTCCCTTCCATTTTTTGAAAGTTTCTTCCTATCCTACCATGTACAGATGAAAAGTTTTGCACGCAGGAGAATATAATTGATGCATTCATTCTTCCTATTTCTGTGATTCATAGCCCGGTATTGTTTTTGTTGTGAATGAATGTGTTAAATTCAGCGCTTAAACATGAACTCGAAAGTGATTCAAGAGCCTACTTTTATTAATTAATTATTATTGATGCGACATGGACGATATATAGTAGGTGTGCAAAGATAGCAGGCCGGCCAAACTTAATAGCATATATTAATTTAACACATTGTCCGACGGAAGAGCATGAACAATTGTATCCTTGGAACTTATTCGAGTTCAATTTGAGTTTGCTGCTTGGGCAGATAAAATTTATGCTCGTTAGTTAATCTCCTTTTGTTTTCATACAATATGAAAAAGGAAAATCTGAGAGCTTGGTACCTTAATTTGTTGCATAAGACGTAAGACATAAAATAAAATAGACATTATTTCAATTATATTTCGCACAGGTATTGTAATGTAAATCTATAAAATTAAATTTTATTTATTTTAGACGAGAAATTAAATAGAAACAAGCCATTACCTGTTTGTTTGAAATCGAACTTTTAAGTACGAAAAAGCTTTTATCAAATTGAGTGCCAATTCGATCTATTTTTTTAAAAATAATCTCCTTGCCAACGCTCGGACAACTAATTCCACCTCCTATATTAAATTTTATAATGTAATTCATTTCATTTCATTTAATAAGTTTCATTAATTAAGTTTGTATTGAGTACAAAGAACCCCTATCCTTTGAGATTCAATTCGATACCCAAACAATATGCCCTGGATTGAGTGCAAAGAGTAAAATCACACCCGGAAAATTTGAACCAAGATTAGCCTAAAAATAAAAAAATTAAAAAATAACTAAATATATATTTTTGAGGAGAACTATTATTAATTTTTGAGATATTTAATATAATGTTTATATATAGAATGTTTTTAAATGCAATTATAATAATTCAATCGTGTTTTTTAATTTTAATTTTTATAAAAATAATAATTAATTTAAACAAAATTTTAATAATGTCTGTTTCGATTAAACCCAACCAAATCAATTTTATTACGATTGGATTTTATGAAAATTTCGGATTCTGTTCGATAAGGCGTTATGGCGTCCGAATGCTCTCCCGTGCAATCGAACACAAAAAAATCCCACCCCCCAAAAAAAAAAGAAAAAAAGAAAAAAAGCTGCAAAGAACCCAAACAAGATCATAATTATCACATGGATCTGTCCTGTTCTTCCCAACCCATCACAAAGTTGTCATCTTTCTTCGTTTCCAGTCGTCGTTCGTCCTCGAAATCGTTGTTTCCGTCGTCGAATCTCGGCCAAAGTCGCCGCCTTTGCGGTCTGGGAGGGCGATGGGGAGCTGGGGAGCGTGAAAGTTGGGGGCTTGGGGTGGGGAAGGGGTGAACGTTGGCGCCTTTGGAGATGGAGGATGGGGTAGCGGATGGGGAGGGGGAGGGGAAGCGACCGGTGCCGGAGGGGGAGAAGTCGTCAAAGAGGAAGATGAAGACGGCGTACCAGTTGGAGGTCCTCGAACAAAGCTATGCAGGTTTGTGGGGTTTTGATTCTAGGGCTGGTTTTGATTCTAGGGCTGGTTTTGATTAATTGATTGATTTGTTTGTTGCTTCGTTTATCGGTGATGATTTTGATATGGTTATGATGATTGGTGAACGCTCATAATTTTCTAGGGTTCGTATTGATTGATTTACTTGTTCATGTTTATTTGTCCGTGATGGTTTCGATTTGGAATTGGTTGGTGATGATTCTAGGTTTGATTTTTTTGTTTTTGATTGTTGTTGGTGGTGGTGGTGATGATTTCTGATATGGGGTTGTGGTGGTGATGATCTCGATTGCAGCGGATCCGTACCCGTCTGAGGCTCTGCGGGCGGAGCTGTCGGTGAAGCTCAACCTCACCGATAGGCAGCTGCAGATGTGGTTCTGCCACCGGCGGCTCAAGGACAGGAACAACAACACTCCCGGAAAACGCGGCAAGAAGGATAGTGGTGGTGGCAGTGGCGGAGGAGGGGATGGTGAGGGAGGTGAAATGGGAAACAGTGATTACCCTCATGGCAGGGGGAGGAAGGCAATATCGCGGTTGCCATTGTCGCTGCAGCCGCCGGCCGTGGGGAGGATGGAGATGCCGTTGGTGACACGGTACTATGAGTCACCCCAGTCCATAAAGGAGCTGCGGGCGATTTCGTTTGTGGAATCACAGCTTGGGGAGTCCTTGAGGGAGGATGGGCCAATTCTGGGGATTGAATTTGATCCTTTGCCGCCAGATGCCTTTGGAGCTCCTATAGGTATATTTACTTTTTTAGATTTTTATTTTCTGGGGTGCCTGTATACATTATGTAGTGATTGTTTCTATTGTCTTGGTTGTTGGTTAAATTTACTACATTGCGTGCAGCTAGTGGGAAAATTGAGCAGACATCACATGACATTAGTATTTTAGAGAGTATTAATGCTATTGGCACTGGAATGAACTTTTTGTAGGTTTTATTTGCTTTTTATTGTTTGAATCATCTTGTCAATGTTCTCTATTTATAGGCTATAAGTAAGTTTAACTTCATTTTGAGTGACAGTGCAGAAAGAGTGGATCAAAATCGAGTAAAGGTGACTATTTGAGGGGTGATTTTATGCTGTTGCCATTCGGTTGAACCGTTTGTTATTCTTCATCTGCATTTGTTAGTTTCAATCATCTTGTGTACATTTCCATTGCCTTGTGACTATTTTTAATTAACTTCATCGCGGGTGACTATTTGGTAAACTATTGATTGAAGTAGCGTAATATAAGTGTTTTCTTGTGTATTAATGCCATCATTGAACTATTGGCGAGTTTGTTGTAGACTTTGGCTTGAATGCTTATTGGCATGTCATAGGTTTTTGGAGTTGTATAGTAGAATAGAATGTGTAATGTATTAATTATGCATTTTCAAGTGTTATTTATCAATGAATGAAGGCTTGGAGCATGTGACATATATGTCATTGACTTTATTCTTGCAGCTCCCTTATCAACCCCACCAAAGCAAGTTGGAAGATCTTATGACAATAAACTCTATGAGGGACAGGAACCCATGTTTAATAAAGTCTGTTCCACAATCTTTTCTCTTGGACCTTGCTTCTCTTATTTGTTTTATTGACCTTGTGACTTATCTCCATATCTTTTTTTTTCAGGCGTTGCCTTTCTTACCAACAACAGAATATTTACCAAGTTCTTCGGGTGTGAAAAGAAAAACATCTCGTCCCCATAATTCTAGTAGGGCTGTCCAAGAATACCAGTTCCTTCCTGAGCAGCCAAGTGTCAGATCTGATTCATATGAGAGAGCGAGTGCATCTCACTTATATGAATCACCATCAGATCCCTATTACCATGGTAATGACCAAGTGGTAATGGGATATGGCTATCAAACTCCAGCATCTGGTGTTAGTGTGCTGCCTCAACATGGTCGGCAGGGACATGTTTTTCCCTCTGTTCCAGCTGATTATGAAGCGCTTACGCATAGAAACTCCTTCACGCGTATGGGATCAAATTCACCTTTTTCTTCCCATCAACTCATGAGTTTGGATAGTCCATTTTTGCCCTCTGAGAAGCCAATGCTCCACGAAGAGGACTCATCTAGAATGGATAGGAAGCGGAAGGTACTTCTACTATTGCCATGCTTGCTTTCAAAGTCTATCTCTTTGATGGTTTTAACCCATGCAAGTGTTATTGCACAGAGTGGAGAAGCCCGAATACAGAAGGAGGTTGAAGCTCATGAAAAACGGATAAGGAAAGAGATTGAAAAGCAAGATATTATGAGAAGAAAGGTAATCCATTCCTAAAGGTAGCAATGCAATTTTAAGATGATTCTGTTATGGTAATGTACTCATTTGAGTTGTTAAAACACTAGAGAGAAGAGCAAATGAGAAGGGAAATCGAGAGGCTTGACCGTGAGAGGCGGAAGGAAGAAGAACGGGTGCTACGTGAACGGCAAAGAGAAGAAGAAAGGTTCCAGAGGGAACAAAGGCGTGAACTTGAAAGGCAAGAGAAGTTTTTACAGAAACAAAGTCGGAGGGTAAGCTGGAGAAGGCAGCTTTTTTTTTGGGTGAAGTTTTTTGTTGGATATTTAGGGAGTGTTACTTTCTTGTTTCTTCAGGCGGAGAAAATGAGATTGAAGGAAGAACAAAGAAGAGAGAAAAAAGCAGCAAGGCTAAAAGCTGCTAACGATAGGGCCACCGCTCGCAGGATTGCCCGTGAATCTATGGAGCTCATTGAGGATGAGCGGTTAGAACTTATGGAGGTGGCTGCATCAAGCAAAGGGCTTTCATCGATGCTCTCTATTGATGATGACTCATTGCAGAAGCTTGATTCATTTAAAGGTTGATAAATGATCAGTAACTCAAACTTTCTTCTTCATAAATAGGTTAAAACATTATCTATATTATTCTATGATAAAATCTTGCAATAAGGTCATTTACCACCTTTGTTTTATTGCAGATATGTTGCCTGTGTTTCCTCCCACTCAGTCCAGTTAAAGAAGCCTTTTGAAGTCGAGCCTTGGATTGATTCTGAGGAAAATGTTGCAAACCTGCTTATGGTACTGCCAACATCTTGTCTTATGCTTTCTTCCTCTCTGTTATATGGATGCCTGATGTTCATTCCTTTTCTGGAATTTGTCAATTTTTTCTCTCCTTTTTTTGGCCTTTGACTTTTCAATTGGAATCTGCAGGTCTGGAGATTCTTAATCACATTTACTGATGTGCTGGAGCTATGGCCGTTTACGCTTGATGAGTTTGTTCAAGCATTGCATGATTATGTGAGTTCTACATTAGATTTGGGCCATTTCTTCATCAGCAATTAAATTTTTTAAATCTATCATTTAATTTCCTGTATGTGGCCTAGGTTTCTAACAATTATTTCTTTTCTAGGACCCGAGGTTGTCAGGTGAAATTCATATTTCTCTTCTGAAATCCATCATAAAAGATATTGAAGATGTTGCTAGAACACCTTCTGTTGGTCTGGGAGCCAACCAATGTAGTGCTGCTAACCCTGGAGGTGGCCACCCTCAAATTGTTGAAGGGGTAAAATGTTTATGATTAATGTGCTTACTAGGATTCTTAATTGCTTGCTTTATGCTAATTGTGGTCTTATATGTTTTTGTTCTTTCCATAGGCATATACATGGGGCTTCAACATACAAACCTGGCAACATCATTTGAGTCCTGCTACCTGGCCTGAAGTATTGCGACAACTGGCACTCTCTGCTGGATTTGGTCCAAAATTGAAGAAAAGACCAGTTCAGCAAGTTTATCACCGTGATGACAATGAGGCAGGGTTCATGTAGTTCAATATCTTTCTTGATGCGCAAAAGCAGAGAATAAAACCTTGGCAGATGTGACAAATTCCTTATTTCCTTCTATTTACAGGGACATGATGGTGAAGACATTATTTCCACTTTGCGCAATGGTTCTGCTGCTGAAAATGCAGTTGCCCTGATGCAAGAAAAAGGATACACTCTTCAACGTAGATCTAGACACCGGTTGACTCCTGGCACGGTGAAGTTTGCTGCTTTTTATGTTTTATCATTTGAAGGTGAAAGGGGACTTACCATACTAGAAGTTGCTGATAAAATTCAGGTAATTTAACTTCTTTTCACTTTGTCCATGTTGATTCCAATGAAATGCAAACAATCATCTATTTATTGGGCATTTCTTTTTAAGAAATCTGGACTTCGAGACTTGACCACAAGTAAGACACCAGAGGCATCCATTGCTGCAGCACTGTCCAGAGATACACTACTCTTTGAAAGAACTGCCCCCTCCACGTATTGTGTACGTACACCATACAGGAAGGATCCTGCGGACGCTGAACCTATCTTAGCAGCCGCCAGAGAGAAAGTACAGATTTTTCAAAATAGGCTTTCAGATTCAGATGAAGCAGAGAAAGACCCTGAATCTCCCGATGATGTTGATAGGGAGGAGGATTTTGATGGTGAAGGTGCGGAGTATCCTGAAGTGGATGATGCAGTTGAAGGGGCAGATTTAAGTGAAAAAGTAACTGAGCAAATGGAGGCTTCTCCCGAGGATGAAAGGAAGAAAAGGTTTGCAAAAGGTACTTCATCCTCTGTTGAAGGTTCCAATGGTGCAAGCAATGCTGCCAATGGTCAAGCCCTTGATGCTATAGAGAACTTTCAGGACACGAACAATATTGATTTTGAGGGGGCTGAAATTGATGAAAGCAATGCTGGCGAACCATGGGTTCAAGGACTAATGGAAGGAGAATATTCTGATCTTACAGTGGAGGAACGCCTTAATGCTCTTGTTGCATTAGTAGGTGTTGCGATTGAAGGAAACTCTATTAGGATTGTTCTTGAGGTGAGACTATTATAACCTTGTTTTACTAATATTTTAATCCTGTTCACCTTGTTTATTTGATGTTTAAACATTTAGGAGCGATTGGAGGCAGCTAATTGCCTTAAGAAGCAAATGTGGGCTGAAGCGCAATTGGATAAAAGACGCATGAAAGAAGAATTTATAGGTAGGACACCATATTCATCGTATCTCAAGTCTGAGGCGAATGCTGGTGGTGCAGAAGGCGGTGGTCAGAGCCCGCTGCTTGGAGATGATGCTGATATATCCTTAACCCCTTTGACAAAGCAAGAACCTGTGAATGATCCAACCAATGTTAACGTGTATAATGCTACTTTGGGCGGGTCTGACATGTTACTTGATAATGCTCAGTGTCAGCAATATGGATATATTGCTGCTGAGAGGTCTCGATCTCAATTAAAGTCTTATATTAGTCACAAAGCCGAAGAAATGTACGTGTACAGGTCTTTGCCTCTTGGTCAGGACCGCAGGCGTAACCGTTACTGGCAGTTTGTGACATCATCCAAGTATGATCCTGGGTCTGGGCGGATTTTTTGAATCTCAAGATGGTCGTTGGAGGCTTATTGATTCAGTGGAGGTAATTGTTAGTCAAACGTTGGCTAAAACTCTTTTATGCAAATTGTTTTTGGTCTGCTTAATTTTTCCTTGACGCAATGTTTATGCGCAGGGTTTTGAGGCTCTTCTTTCTTCATTAGATACCCGTGGAATTAGAGAATCTCATCTGCATTCCATGTTGCAAAGAGTTGAAACAACTTTTAAAGAAACCATAAAAAAGAAAACAGGCCAATTTTCTCATGGAAAATTTATTGAGGTTAAAGAAGGACTTCGAAGTTCCAGTGTTGATCACATTGTTGAAAATGATAGCCCTGCAAGTGTTGTCTGTGGTGTATATACAGATGTCCCAGAAAAATCAGATTCATTTAAAATTGAGGTTGGAGGTAACGAGAAGGAGCGGAGTGCTGCCTTAAAGAGATACTTTGATGCACAAAAATGGCTTTGGAAAGAGTGCTTTAATCCCTTAGTTTTATGTGCAATGAAGCATGGAAAGAAGAGATGCGCTGATTTACTCGGCATTTGCTCGGTCTGTTACACCACTTACTTTTGCGATGATCACCACTGCCACTGCTGCCATCAAATTTTTGGCGAGTCAAAATTTGATCTGAACTTCTCTGAACATTTGATTCATTGTGAAGAAGAAAGGCAAAAGGGCGTTGACAGATTCAACCTTCATTTTGCAAACTCTACTTCTCCTACGAGGATTGAATTACTTAAAGCACAGTTGGCTTTGATTGAGGTTGCAGCATTTAATATGTGCATGTGTCTATATGTAACGGCACAGTTGTTTTATTTAGTTTCTTATGAAAGATCATGGAATTCTTGTTTACCTTTTCTGGGTGTGTATTAGGGCACAATACCAACAGAAGCGATTCAACCTTATTGGACAGAAGCCTATAGGAAAGTCTGGGGATTAAAGTTAAACAAATCAATGTCAGCAGAAATCATCTTCCAGGTGACATTTTCATTGGTTCCTACTTTTTTCCTGTCGTATAGTATGATTTGCTTTAGCTTTAGATATTTCCAATTTATAATGACCTGTTTGTAATGCACTGAGTGGCGTCAGCCATGTAAACCAGAAGTGGCCATCTCATGTCCATTTATTGCTGTATGATATTCCCGTTATATTGTTTGTTTGACCTGTTTGTTTCTTCAGTTATTTACGCAGTTGGAATTTGCCGTCAACCAGGACTATGTGTCCACAAGTTACGAAACAACCAAAGAACTCTTAGGCCCATCTTCTCAGGGTTTTGGCGCCGATGACGCTTCTTCCCCTCTTGATAAAACTCCTGTACTCCCATGGGTACCAGCAACAACTGCTGCTGTTTCCTTAAGATTAATGGAGTTTGATTCTTCTATGTCATATATGCTTCAGCGACGGATGGATTCTGAAAAGGATCGAGAAGCCAGAGAGTTCATTGTGAGCATTTTTTAGGGCAAAAAGAAATTGATCAGTTTAAAATTCACAACATTTTTTTTGAAGCTTTCTTTTTGTGACAGAAAAATTCTACATCGAGATATGCTGCTGGTAAGAGTTCACAAGATATTGGTACATCTGAAGATCTGCGCTCAGCTGAATATCAGCGTCCTTATAGGTGGGGGGATAGTGTGATGGGGTTTGGCAGTTTTTTGTCAAGAGGACGAGGTGGTCGTGGTAGGGGCGTGGCCGAAGTCGAGGCAGAGGCCAGAGGCAAGTGGCTAGGGTTTCAGTTGGCATGAACGAGAAAAGGGGACAAAGCCAGGTGTATACTCGTCGTTCACGTGGACGAGGGCGACAAAAAGGGCGTCGGACAGTGCGGAAAAGACAATCAAGATTTGGTAGCAAGTCTGCAGGAAAGGTGGTTGGAGTCACTTATTTTGAGAAAGCTGTCACTTCAATGCAGATTGATGGACAGGAGTCTCCAAGCAACCCTGGTGGGGGTGAGGAATGGGAAGGTGGGGAGTTGTATTTGGAGGGTGTTGAGAATGACAATGGCGGTGGAGTGTATGATTCCGATGAGAATGGTCAGGTGTCCGGAGATGATGACTACGAAGACGATGATCAAGGTGCTGAAGAGTATACCGTTTCTTACAATGGGAGAAGGGATACACTTGTGAATGAAAGTGAGGAGGATGTTGAAGATGATGGGAATGGAGATGAAGATGATGACGGAGAAGGGGATGAAGGGCCATATGATGGAGGGGATGGAGATGAAGATGATGATGGTGACGATGATAGGGATGAAGATGAAGTCCATAACGTGGATGATGATATCGAGGGTCATGAGCTTGATGATGGAGAGGGAAACGGAGACGAGGATGACGGAACATCTTCATCATCTGAATATAGTGACAATTGATCTAATTGTAATCACAGGGGAAGGAATTAATGTGTTGTATTTCTTCTATTAGATCAACATGCCACTCTCGACTTCAGGACGGGAGATTGATGGGGAGAGAGTACATTTTTGAACCATATTTGAAGAATATAAGAAAATGAGGATAAAATAGCTAGTAATTAAATGTGTATGTCCTGGTATACATGGAAATGTATTTCAAAGTATCCCAGGATATGTAGTGACATTTCTGAAATGAAAATTTACTAAAATTATTAATTGAAATGGGCTTGTTTATTGTAGACATGACGAAATGTTGTTACTTACTAGCAGTCGTTTTCTTCTCAGTATAAAGAAGTGGTCCAAGATTTCAGGGGCTGTCAATGGTTTCCTCTTGCCGACCTGGTGCAATCTTTATTGTTTTCTTTTTCTGTGATTGTGGTTGAGATTTAATATTTAGTCATCACTATGAAACTTTGATCGATCAACGTTTTTTTGGTGTGTGTGTGGTTCCAAGCAATGATCAAAGTGGTTAATGGGTTAGATGTTGAATGAATCTGATTACAAAGAAATTATTGTCATTCTTGCTCTGATGGATGGGTATCTGTGTTCCGGTGATCTTAATCAGTGATACAGTGATACTCAGTGATAAGAAACTGGGCAGAAGGACGGGAATTGACGTCCTTCTATTTAGCATCTTCTGGGCTGCTTCCTTGATGGGAGCACGTGTATTGGCAATAGCAAACATATTTGGAACCGAAGAAACATGACTAAGACTACTCAAAGTTGGACAAAAAAGTCTATTGAGTGGTCTAAGAAAGAATAATGAAGAAGACTAGTCTTTGAGCTCCGTAAAAAAGCTTTCCAATTGTGTACCCCACCTTGTCGGACCTCTTTCGAATTTGGCCCGATATTCTTTAAGAAAAAAATTGTCTATATATATACACTAATTTTAATAGGGTAGCATTTAGATTTTTCGTATCATTTATACCAAACAAAATTTAAGTTTCCACCCCCTCAACAAAACAATTGTGTTTTGAATAGTGTCTTTGTTGTATTTGGTGATTTAGTTAAGGATTTGCTTAGTGTAAGCCGCGTTAAATTTATAAGAAAATTTTTTTTGCTAAAACTTAGTTTCAGGATATTTTGGCCCTACCGGTGTCAAGAAAAAAGGGCCAAATCGATTAGGCAAATAATATCATACAAGCCAGAGACTTGTTCGATGTATAAGATACATTTTAAAATTTTAATTAATGGTATGTATTAATATTATACTGAGTTGAATTATATTATTAATGGGTTATACATTTCGAGCCTAGCCCAATCTAAATATTTAATTATTCAAATTTAATTTGTGTTTGATTATGATATGAGTCAAGTCAAACTAAGCTAAGCAAAATAGTTTGACTTAATTATACTCTCGTAAGTAATAAATACCTAATATTTAGTAGTAACTAATAAATAATACTAAATATCCATTAATAAGTAGTTTGTAATTGTTACATCTCTCATTTATTATTAACTAATTAAATAAGTAACTAGTTATTTCGAGTTTGTAATTTAATCTTTTTAAATATGATAAGTTGTATTTGATATATTTTATTTTAAAAAATAATAATTTAGGGTAAGTATGTGTATGGAAACTATTATATAAGTTAAATAGTTAATAGTTAAGCAATATGTTAAGTACTAATATATATATATATATTTGTAAGTATTTGATGATAGTATAATAATTATTTATTTATATAAAAAACTTAATATAAAAAAATATTATCCAGTTGAGTCAAGCAATTTATTATATCGAGTTTAAATATATCAAAATTTAAATTTTAAGACAAGTTAAATCGAACACTCCTTTAAACTTTATCCTAGTTTAACGAAGTGTCTATCTCAAATTAATTATTCTTTTAAATATAAAATTAGGCCGAGCCAAACTAAATCTACCCTGAAGCTTGACTTGTTTACATCATGGTATGCTTTGAGAAAATAAATAAACGCACGGGCCCTACAACTCCAACGGGCCCACCCACAGACACCTAAATTGAACGGCGGCTTAGGCTTTTCAATTACAACTACAGGTCAAACTCATTTCATTGGTCAGCCCACGTCATGATTGGCGTCTCTCCGAAAACATCTTAAACTGCAAATTCCTATTTTCTTTCCATCGGCTCGCAATATTTATATTTTTCTTCTAAGTATGAATATTTGTATCTTTTGATGTGAACTATAATGGAATACAAGTGAGTGTAGGTAATGAAAAAATTATACTTTGATGCAGGAAAGAGATCATATTTTTTGTCAAAATTACGATGCCTGCATGAATTCTCTGACATTAACACTGCATTTTTTGTGCATATTAGGCTTATATTAGGAATTGATTCGATTATAGAAATTTCAATTATTTTTTCTACTAATTGATGAATTTTGAAGAACATAAAAAACCCAAAACTCTTAGTTCTAAAACACATGCAAAAAGAAGATATTTTTGTGAAAAAAATGTACGTCATGACTAATTTATATTCATGTCATAATTGGTTGTTCATAAATTATGACTAATAAATTTTATTCATTTTACATCTGTTTGCTGCCAATCGAACCAAACGGAGGTTTAACATTAAATTCGATGGCAATGGTAAATGGAAGGAGCTTATGCTCACAACGTGAATTCTTTGTTCTTCGATGCCAGAATTCGTAGAGCCTACCAAACATGGCTCCCCTGCAAACGATAATAGCCGACAGTATCTGGTTCAAAGTAAAAAGTAAAAATGGAGTGGTACATATCATACCTTAACAACACACATTCAAACAACAAGGAAGGAGGTCTTCTCCGTACTGCCCAAACACCCTTTCCTCTCTCCTTCCTCCGTCAATCCATGCATGCAACATCAACATGACCAACTTCACACCCCCTCTTCCATTCCATTCCACGCCCATCCTCTTCTCCTACTCCATATATTCTACCCAAAGCAGCTTTTGAATTGTTCAATTGATCTCTCTTAAGCTTCTTCGTTCGTTTTGATCACATATACGTGCTATTTTGAGTTTGATTTCGAGGAAGAGGAAGAGGAAGATGATGATGAGTCCCCGCGGCCAAGCAAGCGAGCTACCATTGAACGAGAACGACTCCCAAGACATGGTCCTATACGAGGTACTATCCCAGCCCATCTCCATTCCACCGCAGACGATTCATGGCAGTGGACATGCAGCGCAGTACATGAGGCGTGCAAATGCTACCGCGCCGGCGCCGGTCATTGCCAAGCGTCACTATCGAGGTGTGCGGCGGCGCCCGTGGGGAAGTTCGCGGCCGAGATACGCGACTCTGCGAGGCACGGAGCCCGAATGTGGCTGGGAACGTTTGATACGGCCGAGGAGGCAGCCAAGGCTTACGATCGCGCAGCGTTCCGCATGCGGGGCTCCAAGGCTCTGCTCAACTTTCCGGCTGACCTTGTTGTGCCGGCTTACACTGCGCCGGCTTACCGGCCTGTGTCGGCGGCTGGGAGCTCGGAGAAGAAGGAGGAAGGAGTGAAGGTGGAGTTGGAGGATTTGGGGTCTGAGTACTTGGAGAAGCTGCTGAGTAGCTCAGAGGTGGAAGAAGGTAGCAGGTATAAGCCACGCAGCGTTCCAACAAGTTTCCACCCTTGAACACATTTGTTGGTGGCTTTCTGTACATAAATAGACTGCAATGATCTGTCATCAGTCCTACATATTTGGGTTATAGATTGGGCATTTGTATTTTTTCATTCAATTGTAGGTTTGGAATCATCACTCTGGCTTGGATGTTTGGTAGTGATGAATTTTTTTGCTTCTAATTTGGTTTGATCTTGTGGAAAACAATAAGGTGCATTTACTCCAATGAAATTGTTTTGGTGGTTTGTGTTTATAAATAAAACGGGCAGTAAAATAGATCAAATGCGAGTAAGAACAAACCAATTGAGAAGTATTAAGCAGGCATTTAGTTTATGCCAGTTTGCTCTGTTTCTATCCCATAAGGAATAAGTTATTTTAAAAAAATATAATATATATATATATACACACACGTGTGTGTGTGTGGGTAATTTACATTTAGTTTGTTTTGACTTGAACCTTTATGTTCATCAACATTTTTACGGAATAAGTGAAATCCAGTGATATGGAAAAATTTAGTCCTCAGTTTAATTATTCTGAAAGTTCGATGCATGCCTTGCATTTAGAAGACAGATCAGGGCAAGCATTTAGCCTGCAACACCTGGATGTGACTCCATGCTTGCACCTTGTATGTCATGCAATGTTAGGATAGGTCAATTCTTTACAATTCATGCTTTGTTTTGAAAAACCGTAGGCAGCTTTTTGTAGATCATAATTTATAGACTACGCAGCCGGTAGTGTATTAAGCTTAACTTCCATATGAATGAATGTTCATGAAAAATTACGCCCAATAGCGCTTCCAAATTGCTTCTATTACCCTTTACAATCATAAAATGCATCAGAAATGGCGAAGAATTTGGGGAAAATAGTTGTGGATCTTTACCAAGAATATCACATAGAAGCAAGCAAAATGGTCAAAGTAAACCACCCAAGCTCCAAAAACTCCGTGTCCCGATCATCTACCATGCATCCTTCTTTACTTTGGTTTGATTCCAATTGATCCCTGCTAGATGGATATTGAGTATTACCACAATTTCCATGAGAGGATGTAATTTTGAGAACTCTGTCCATTTCCAAGGACTTTGCAACCATCTCTAGAGGGAAGTTGAGGCAAGTCTTGCGTCCTCTCATTTTCAACCCAGCTTTATGACATGGGCCATGGCTGGCAGCTCCCTCTTCTGTGTCACATGTTCCAGGCCAAACTCTAGCCACTTTCTTTGAAGAGTCTCTAATCTCTGCTGCATATTTGCCCCATGGCCTCCTCCTCACACCCCTAAAATCCCTCATTATAACTCTTTTCTCCATTTTTTAGTCTTCAATCCGGATAATGAGTTTGGTTTGGTTGAATTGAAACAATTCCATCAATTAGCTCCTCCCAACTTTTTTTCCCATGGAAATCCACCTCCCTAGATTTGGAAACCTTTGAAGGGTCTCCATTGAGCCAATTATTTTCTTGAGGTGAGGAAGCTCCTCTCATGTCCGGAATGAACTTGGTGTCACTGTTTCTTCATTTCGGGTGGCTGCTCCAGAGATGAGGCTGGCCCAAGCATTCTTCAAAGTTCTTTATGCATCTGATTGCTCCATCTTGTCAGCCACAATGGCCTCCATCTCTTTTGCCTTTTCAGATTAAACGAAGAACAGAGGTTGTGCTTGGCAGGAATAGGTCTCTCAATTTCAACAGCTAAGAAGCATATGCTAGTCATGGCTTATACCAGGCCTGAGATTCTTGTTCTTCAAGACGATGAATTTTTTAATTATTGTTTCGTGCATGGAAAAATGGGATGCAAATTTAATGAATAAATAAACTATTGGGTGAAACTGATTTCATTGACTTGTGTGATTTGGGACAATCATTTGTTCGACAAGCTCAATGCATGCATGCATCAGTGATGCATTACTGATTGATATCTTGTGGAAGCTAATATGTTAATTCTAGATGATATTCAACATGAACAAGAAGAACAGGAACAACACATAAACTGTAAAACCCACGATTCGAGTTAGGGTTTTATATTCAGAACTGGTCGGGTCGACCGTTATTTTTTCGAGTTGAGTCAGTTTCAGGACACGTGTACCGAGCCGATGCCAATCGCGTGTATGAGCTATGAGGGTCATGCGTACCCAAGTATATGATGATAACGTCATGAACACAGCAGAACAGAATGAGTTATCAGATATATGAGAGTATGCCAGTCATTTTTTTATTATTTTTATATATAGTGGATCGTAGAATTAGTATTAGGCCGTTTACCGCGTTAGGACGCGTTCGGGCAGTCTGGGTGGGTTGTTAGTCATAGAGCATATCATTATAATGTTGTGGTGTTGTTTGATTTTACGGGATTTTTCCCGATTTTTATGAATTCTTTTGGATTTAATACGACTTAGTTATTATACTTGACTCGAGCCGGAGACGAGTCAAGTAATATTTACGAGTTTGCCACCACACACACCCCTGACCTTTCCCTTCTTCTTCCCCAAACCCTTGTCGCGCGCCGCCACTGCGCATGCCGCCGCCGCTGCCGTGGACGCCTGCCCGGCCGCCGATCATCGCCGCCCAGCTCCGCCACGGCGTTGCCGTGCCGCCCCGACCAGGCCCGGCCACCATCGGGCCGCCGCGACGCCGGAATCGCCACGCCTAGCGCCGCGGCTGCATTTGGTCGCGTCGCCGATTCTGCCACCGGCGACCGTCGCAGCCGTCATCCAGTGGTCGCCTCAGCACCACCGACCACCCAGCGACCCTCCTCGACTGGAACGGAGGCCGTCGCCACCGTGGCCGGCCGGATCTAGCGACCCATTGCCGCCGGCTCTGTTTTGCCATTTTTCGGCGAGCCGCCACCTCCATTGGCCACGCTGATGTCATAGATGAGTCGGGCTTGCCGAGCCGGTTCCGAGGGTACCCAACACGACCACTTTCCGGCTAGTAGACGCCGCCGGCGATTGTCGCCGGAAAACCACCGGAAGTCGCCGGGAAACCGCCAGTAGCTGCCGGAAAACCGTCGGAAAATCGGAATTTCTGGAATTCGCTGGAATTCACCGGATCTTCCGCGGAGCTCACCCAGTTGGACTCGATCGAACGTCGGACGCCGAGGAGCGCCGAATTCGAGCTCCGAGACGCGCGACGGAACCCTAGCCGTCGCCGATTGCCGACTACGTGAGGTATAATTACCTCCGATTGATTTATTTAAAATTGATTATTGTTAGCTTAGCATGCTATGACTAATTATTGATGTGATTAATGCTTAATTACAAATGAAGTGATAAGAGAGATGATTTGATGAATAGTGCTTGAATGTGAGTGATCTAATGAGGTAGATCGAGTTGAGCATGCTAATCGAGTAATGTAACTTAGGAAAAATATACTAAAATTGGTAGGAATAGGATGAGTAGAATTATTTTCATATTTATGATTATTGATTGTGATTGATGTTTATTGAGTTTGATGCATCATTTAGTTAGCGGGTGTTAGTATTTAGTTTTGATGTGTAGGTACGGAGTAGGAGCTCGCCGCCTAGGTGCGATGACACGCTTGGAGCTTCTACCAGGTCCGTTTAGGACTCGTCTGTTTTAATCTTTTCTATTGTATGTTTGATTTATTGTCTGCAGGACGGGTTAAGTGGCGTTTTATCGGATCCCACTTAACTCGGGCCATTTAATCGAACATTTTCCGGATTAATAACCCCTCGAGGATGAGATCCCTCAAGGTTGATTTCGAAAACAAGATCCACCAAAAGTTGCCTTCGGGCCTATTATGTAACTCCCTACCCAAGCCTATATATATATATATAGTTTTCGTGTTTCTGTGAGACGAGAGATGGAGAAATCGACTGCACGTACCATGCAGAGGATGTCGTGACAATCAAAGCGGGCTCTGGATTAGTGCCAGCGGACTGTTCCATTCCCGAGGGATCCTGATAACTCCGCGTTTGAGTTCCTCACACCCGGAGAACGTGGAGGTTTACGGGTACTGTTTAGTACAGCGCATGTCCGAACTTGTGGTTCAAAGGGTACTAAAGGCGACTGCTTGAGAGTACTCGGCCTTCGTGCTCAAGGCCAGGAGAAATATGGAGGTAAGGAGAGGGCTTAGGATAAAGTTTCACGAGAAGTATTGAAAAAGAAGTGCCGAGAGCAGCATAGTACCAGCAACAGTAAGTTCAGGATGCTACCGGGTCTGCAGCCCAATGGCTCCTCAGTAGTGCCCTTGAGAGTGTTCACGTGGAGTATGATGTTTTCTTTCATATGAGAGTTTGCTCTCATAACCAGATTGTTATAGTTATTTTATTTTCCGGACCAGTAACACTTGTTACTGATGTGTTTTTATACTATATGTAGGTAATAATCACGAGTTGGAGGAGCCAGCTTGGACGGAGGAGCAATGAGGTCTTGTAGACACACACATGTTAGATTTCTGAATGTTTAATTTTGTGTTATTATGTTATTATATTGTGAATGACATATTCAAATGCATGAGACATGATAGAATGTGAAATGATCAGAGTAGCGCAGCAAAAGTGTGATGGGTTAGGACCCAAAGTTCAGAGAATGATGAATATAATAGATTAGAAGTATGTGTGAATGCTATCGTTGCTATACGTATATATGTTTGAATATACGTTTTTGACAGGGTGGCCCCTAATTGCATTTTTAGGGGAAATTCTGTCTCTTTCATTTTATAATTTTTACTAATTTTGATTGTAATTGTGTTGGTGTGAAATTTAAGTTGCATGTCATCCATGTAGTATCATGTTTGGGTTTTATGAATTTATCCATGCATGACAAGTCGTATCTACATCTTAAGACGCCGAGATTGGATCCATATGAATTAGGTTCGGGTTAGCCGACCTAACCGGGGCTGGTAACATGCCGGTTCGGTTCACGAGTGTGAACCGGATTTATGGTGTTACATAAACTAATTCGAGGACCAACATTAGAAGTTATCAGTTCCATCTGTAGTTATCCGTTATAACAAAATAAACTCTTTATCCGACTCAAGGGAAATCCTCACGGCCATGTCCGATGTCATCTCAAATAAAAGCACATGAAAGCTCCTACATATCCTATGAAGAAGTAGCTTACAGTCAAGTAAAAAATGTGATCACTTATACAGCACAAAGAGTTGCCGGCAAACAGGGCAGAAAGAGTGATGGACTTGAAAATTACTTGATATTGCAGCAAATGGAGGCTTGTTAACTGCCATTTGCTTAATGATTGGTTGGGAGACGACGCAGTTTGCTGCACAAGCAATGGCACCGCGTTGTTTGATAACGTATTTGATATTTCTTTTGATGGTGACGAATGTGCGCCTTGAACTTAAGCATTAAACGGTTGGGAGACGACGCCGTGAAACTCTTCCTTTGCTAACTTTTGAGGTTAGGAATTCGACTCATTATTTGAGTTTAAGTGGGTGATTAACCCCTGATCGTTGAAACGGGGTAAAGGCCTTTTAGCGCAATGCATGGTCAATATAGGCAAAACTTAGGCTAAGGTTGGGTAAAAAATGTTTTTAAAATACTATTTATGGTCAAATATTTCATAATTAGTCAATGTTAATCTTTTCCACATTAATGTGTTATTTGATTGGACTTTGAATAAATTCCTCATAAATATAAATTCCGCGTTGAATAGTTTGTTTAAAATTCCCTTTTGTGTTTTAGAACAAACAGCATGTTACAAAATTCTAAGGATTAAGTGTTGAAATTTTAAGCAGGGGAGATGATATAAATTGTATACTTCTTTATAAAAATTTTCTTTTTTATATATATTCTAATAACTCATTTCATATATTTAAGTACACTGCCTAAGTATATAGTTGATCGCAGAATTAATTAATTTATTTTTATATATTATAGATCGTAAAATTAATTTAAGACCATTTATCGCATTATCATAAGTATCACAAAATTAATTGAAGACCATTTACCACGTTATGATGAGTTATTTATTAGTTTTTGGTGGATTATTAGGTTTAAAGTATGTTATTCTAGTTAGAACTGAATTATTTTATTTTATGATATTTTATTTTATTTTTTTAATATTTTTTGAGATGTATTTCATAATATTAACTTGAGTCGGGACCTAGTCAAATTTTTATTAGAAACCATCTAAACTTCTCCTATATTTCCTTGCCTACCATCCGATCGCGCCCCCGCCGGTTACCCGCGGGCTAGTGCTGTCACCCCCTCGCAGGAGTGGGCATGACTGGGGTGGCGGGGGCGGCACAAGGAGGGGGAAGGAAAGGGGGGTGTTTAGGATTTCCAGCGAGCCGTTGGATCCAATGGCCAGGAGCACCTTGCACAGCTTGCATTTAAAAAGCTCTCATATATATATATATATATATATATATATATATATATATATAGATATACTAAGTACATATTAATTCCAATATAATTATAATTTTGTTATATGGTTATATAATTATAACCACTTTAATATGATTTTTGTAGTGACATTCCATATAATATTTTTTTAATAATATGTTTTGTCAATATACATATTAAATTATTCACACCCAACAACTATTGTTGCTAAAAAATACTTATTGTGGCAATATTGTCGTGACAAAAAACTATTTTCTACCATATTATTCACAAAGACACAAAAATTGTCACAAACAAGTTATTAGGTGATAAAAACATTATTAATGCCAATAATTTTTTGAGTAATTAAATAAACAAATCAATTATTTCTAGTCTCAACAACCTATGCACATCAATATTCCTGTATTTTGTTTTTTATCGCCCACTATATTTATTACTAGTTATTAGACTATAATTGCTAAGTAGTATGGCCTCCACTCCACAGTCGGTTGTGGATTAGTTTTTTTTTTAAATGGTAAAAATAAATTCTTTTGTATAAAATATTTTTCTTAAGAAATCTTTCTACATCCCACTATGATAACCTACTTTTTTATATATTAGGCAAAACGTTATTTTATGCAAAGAAATTATATTTATTTAACATTTATATTTGTAATTTACTAATTATGTTTCATCTGAATGCAAAATTTTAGTTATAATTAAATATCTTAGTATTGACAAATTAAAGTAAATTTAATACATTAAATATTAACTTAATAAATGAGGGAAACTTCGTCCCCTAAATATTAAAGAGTCAGTTCTCGCATAAAATAATATCCTAAGTAATAATAATTACCAATCCAGAACTAATCTGTTAGGGGTGAAAGTGTTACTTTGTTATATTTATGCATTTGCTATTGGTAATTGTCCCAAATACCACATACGTACTTGTTTATGTATATGATGCTTCATTTATGCATTTGTTATTGGAAAGTGCATTCTCAACATATGTACTTGTTTATGTATATGTTGCATTTTTAGTTATACTCTTATATATACACATTAGGCATGATCAATGCATGCAAGGGCGACAATCACTTAATTTCAATTTGAGATCGAATGAGTTTTAAGTATAGATGCTCGAGATTGAATCGAACAATTCTAATATTATTCGACTAAAGATTGAATACACTGATAAATTTTTAGGAACTCAAAACTAGCTCGACTTGAATTGGAGCTAAAAAGCAACTCGACTCGAACTTAAATTTTAGGAGTTTAAAATTGACTCTTAAATAATTTATAGAAAATTGGGAAAGGTGGAATGTGATTTACCAAACGATGTTAGACTATCTATAATGAGATTAAGAAAAAAATCATTTACTTAAGGGATATTCGAACTCATAACCTCCTTTTTGTTAAAATGAACAACTATCATCAAACTATTAAGTCATAGTTAAAGTAGTCTTTATTATGATAATACAAATAAAACATAAATTTAATATAATTCATACCAAAATTAATATATTAAATTTAATATTATATATTATACCATTGAGTTAAGTTAAAGTTGGGTTATAATTGAGTCACCAAACTTTTGATGAATGATTTATTTGATGTAACCAAATATACGCAGTCGGTAAAGTCTTGGCTACTTCTTTTAGAAGGAAAGTGGCGCCCACTTGGTATTTTCTCAAAGTCGAATCAAACGCTTCTTTATTCAAACTAGAATTGTGAAAATCAAGTTTGATCCAAATTGAATATCAAATTATAAGTTGAGCTGAACAAAAAATATTCGCAAATTAGCTTGCTCAATTAACAATTAAGAATGTGGGGTGCAAATTAACGAGAAAAGTTGTGGGGTTCGTTGCCATGATCGTCTTCTTACAACCTAACCCAAACTTGTATAATTAATGCAGAAGAGTTGGTTGTCTTAAACACATGGTTAACATGCGTACCAAAATGGATGATCTTACTACTAACTCAATTCAAATTTTGCCTTTCATCACAATTAAAACGAGCATAAAAGCAAGTGTTTCGGTTTTTTTAGAAAGATATTTTTCGTAGTCAGGTACGAAGGGAAAAAACAGTACAAAAACTTAGAAGATAAATATAAAAATATAAAATGTGAAAATAACAAAGCATGGACTCGTGGAATTATGCTTTGTTAGACTCCCCATAACATCCACCGTAGCACAAAAAACGTGTCTGTGCTCGAGCACAGTATGTACAGTCGATTCAATCAAAGACGGTCTATGTTCATCTCCTACATCAATCAATCAACCCACCATTGTTCTGCCAGCGGTGAAGTGGAAATTAAAGAGTTTTTACTTTCTACCAAGCCCTGCCTCTGCTGGCCGCTTACGCCCCTTGGCTCTCCCTTTTCCCCCTCTTCTACCAACAATTTTGTTTTCAGATGTTTTATACGAGCGGATGGGAAAATTTTGGAAACGTTGAACATGTTTTTGGAAACAAATTGAAATATTCACTGAGAATAGGAGTACAAAAATTCATGTCCTGAATTTAGATGTGAAGCAGAAGTCATAAAACAAACAAACTTGGATCACCACAAGTTTTATAACAACAAAACTCCGCTGATCTGTAAAATTGTCTATGGAGGGTTCTGTCCACGGTCCACAAAGAGATGCCTTGTATGCAATTGTGATATTAGATGCTCAACTTATGCTCCACTATGTTGTATTCTCATAAACAAGTTCAGATCACATTTTGTTTCTCTAGCCCACTTATATCACAGACCGAACTCTGTACAAAGTGCTAATATATCAATCGGCTGGAGGCTCCATAATTATAGAGAAAGAAAAGTTACGGAAAGCAAGGAAGGCGAAGGGTCGGTCGTCTGTTGTCCAAGTAAGTGACGTATAAGGTTGTGTAACGGGGATGGAGTTTTCTATTATTATTATTATTATTATTTAAGATTACCTAATCTGGGCTGTCCCCTGTCATCGGACGGTCCAGCCTGTGTTCTAGGTAGCTAGAGCTCAGGAAACCTTCATCCATGTTATAATATAAGCCCGTGGAACCTTGAGAACTAACATTTGACGGGGACGAAAAACATTTTATTCATGGATTAAATCAGAATAAAAATATGTTTAGTCTAAGAGGGCAGTAGTACTCGACGTCTTGGATTAAATACATATCAACAATGCAGCATGTACGCGATCTAATATATATATATATATATATATATAGATATGAAAGATGTAGATGCACATAAAACTCAGAAAAGAACAACCTTCGTAAATTTGTGAGGCTTACACATCTCACTTGTTACCTTCATAACTTCATACCTTACGAAAATTTACGTATTTATACATTCATACATTATGCTTAACTTGGGATAGCTCTAACATATACATACCACACTAGTGAACTGCCCAGTAAAGCAGACAATTTTTCAAAAGTCGGGGTTTTCACATTGCATTGGGGCCAGGATGGGAGCAACATGAGATACAGTACAACAAGATATATATTTCGGAAGGTACCATTGAATAACTGCTGATGCGGTTCATTGACTAATTAAGCTGATGTTGGTTGTTTCCATGATAGTGTTTGTAATGTTTGTATCTAGATATACATAAATTGGAATAGATTAGGATAACAATTGAAACGAATTAAGAATTTTCTGTTACTATTTTTTATGCCTAACTGCTATTTTATTTATCTCTTTCATAAACAAAGAGAATGAAAAAAGAAAGACAGATTCTTTTTTAATGAAAAAAAGAGTATATTAAGAAAATCTTATTCCGTTATCAATGTTATTGTAAACTTCCTTATTTAAATACACATGGCCCAGCTTGTATTCATCTCTCCATCCTCAATTCGTTATATTTTCTCCAATTTCCTCATTGCAACCCATGCTACAAAATAAGTCTCCATCGAAATTAAGTTTCACATTCACCTTTCGCCCACTGGCATAAATCAAACAACGAACAAATGAGATTATAAGATAAAACTTAATCAAATAAGAAATGATACAATAGAAAGGAGCCAAACATTCTAGTATCACTGAAAAATAAAAAACTTCTCTCCACATTACTCTAAACGATTTTCTTTATATTTAAAATATTTAAAGGTTGGATCTTTCATATTTCAACCATTTTCTCAATACCACTTAACTCCACACCATTTTTTTGTGGTGTATATTGAATAGATTATAGCTACTCCAATTAATAAAAGAAGAAATGAAAGTACTCACTCTTTGATGGAATATAAAAGATCCAACCAATCAAAATAGAATTAAAAAAATCACTCAATTTTTGTGGTGTATATTGTATAGATTATAGCTACTCCAATTAATAAAAGAAGAAATGAAAGTACTCACTCTTTGATGGAATATAAAAGATCCAACCAATCAAAATAGAATTAAAAAAATCACTCAATTAAAGTTTATCTCTAATAATTTGATATCTAGGTAACTCTAATATTGGCCACACTTACTACAGCAAATCCCTGCCCACGCCAAATGGCCTAGTAATATATATAATCTGCCAAATCAAACCATTCCTCAAGAAATTTAACTTAAAAGATATTTAACGCATGTAGAGACTTGTAAATAGACGTACCTTTTCAAGCGATTATTAATGTCAGTAAGATCCTTGGATGGAGATTGATACGAATATATGCTCTCCCCTATGCATGCATAGTAGCTTCTGGAACTTGGAGAGCTTAGTGTTTCTATCTACATGAACATGAACATGAACAAAAGTAGGTCAGACATTCTGATGAGAAGCATGGAAGGGAATATTTATAAGGGGTAATAACGAAGAACAGTTGCCGGCATTACATACATTAAAATTTTAATAAAGGAAAGAGAATAGATTACCTTAGATAGTGGCAAAGGAGAAACATATACATTATGCATGGGAGAGACTTTCTTCGGAGAAGTATCAGGAAGGGTAGGGAACGATAATAACCTAGGAGACTCTGAACATTGGCGTAAAATAAACGGAGTAATCAGAAAGCTAACATACAATTAGCTTTTTGAATAGTGAAGGAAACAATAAACTGGCACAGAAGAGTAATAATTAACTGCTACTCGTACCGGCGTGGGGGTCTTTGATAGTTCTAAGATTATCCGCAGCTGGGTCTAGCTCCACCAAAAGTGGTTTCACGGACGGAATGAAAATCTCATTGTAGAAAGTGACAACGTCAGCTTCATCTTGGCTAGATGACTGCTTCCCACGAGGGAAAATCCTTCAGAAAAAATTATGACAAAATGCAACTAAGACATGATATCAGCAAGCCATTTAAGTTGTTACCCCCTTTCGTTCTAAACGTGACCGATCCATAAAGACGTTGCGATAAACTTGAGGTTTGCACTGCGGTTGTTTTGTGTAGTTTCCGATGATTTCTTTGAATGTAAGTTCCACTTCAGAAATCTGCACAAGCAGAGACAAATTAACCTCAAAGCAAATGACACATGAACAGTTCTACAACAAGCAATCATATAGAGTTAAATGTATACCTTCGCTATCCCATAAACACTACAGAGAATAAGCTGATCAATATGACGATTGAAGAAGAGGGATGTCTTTCGGTTCAGAATTTGTTGGATAAAACAATAAATATTCTCCAATACATGTTGTGGTAGTTGCAGCCTTTCACATAAGCATTTTGTTCTAAGAGCAATCAGTTTTAAAATCTGCAAGGAAGAAAATTGGGGAGCGTTAAGCTTAAAGGTATGGCCTTCATGCACAAGATAGACAAGTAATAAAAATATAATCAAAAGGCCAAGCAATCTTACCTTGCTGAAAAACACTTGAATTCCAATTTCCGCAGAGGTATCTCCACCGGTTCTGGTTAGTCGACGAGCAGGACTGAAAATAGGCATGAGCACAAGCAGTAAGCTACACACAAATTTACAGGAAGAAGTAAACAACAAGAACTCCAAACCTATCTAAATTAGCTGATGAGGAACTCCTGCCATCACTTTTTGGCCTATCAAGAGACTTAAAACCTTCATTCTGATCCGTAAAACCTAGTTTGAACAAAACTAAACAATGACATCAATAAAATTGAAAAGCAACAAAATCATACTGAACTTGCAAAAGAAGCACTAGATCACCTGAGGAAAGCACTTTCCTAGATGGAGGAGGCGGCGCCATATTTAGCACAGGTGAAGATCGAACACCATAAAGAGCAGCAATTGAATCAAGTGAGGGCATTGGTCCTGCCAATAGCCCCATTCGATTTATATCTGCGGCTAGATCTGGCCTTGCAACAACTAGCGAATTGTACATTGAGGAACCTCTCTCCCATGACATACTCTCCAACAATCTCTCTTCCAATGAGTTAAGGTGCCTTTTAAGCTCACTTGGAAGAAACTCCTCATGTCTCACAACAGTCTCAATCACCTTAGTGATATCAAAAGCGGTGATACCTGTTCTTCCCATAACATCAGGAAACATCAACATGGAACTGGTCTTGTGAGTAGCCAAAACCAGTTCCGCAGAACAAGCCAGCATGCACCTGTGGAACCTCTCATTGGATAACAATGAGGTGAGGTTACCACCGTTCAAGATACGTGTTTCAGCTCTGCACACGGACTCCAAAACCCGATAGTACAACTTCAAAGCCTCCGTTCTTCGCTCTTGTGCCCAAATACCGTCCATAAGCCCGGGAGTGTACACCGTTCGAGTAGTAGTATCAGGGAATATGGCTCCCATTATTACATGGGCTCTATACACCACTTCACACTTTAAATCAACGTTCCATGAAGAGAGATAGTGTTCGAGTTCGACCGAGGGTTCAGATTCAAGGGGAGATATGAAAGTTCGAAGCCATTTTGCTGCGACCATTGCTATGTTCGTAAGCCAAGCACAGATACGTAAACATGTATAATAAAACAATAACATAACATATATATATATATATACCTGCCATGTTCAGTAGAAGACCTTGTGTACAACCACCTGTGTAAAAATTAAGAAGTTTTCTTTTGTTTATAAAAAGAATTGTCTTGCTACGTTTTAGCCAAGGTAGGATTGGATAGGATGCCACTTGTAATTGTAAGCACACTCAAAGGACTCCCCTTCCTAACTCCCCCACTACTTCCTAACTCCCCCACTAATTTACCACCCGAGTATGCGTAAAATACTTAAGAATTACTTGAATGAATACCCGGTCTATATATATATTCATTAACATTCCTTTGTCTTAATGTATAGAAGATGTAAAAGTGAGAGTTACCAGGAATTAATACCCTTGAAAGAAATTAATTGGCCACAAGTTCCTATGGTGTTCCTATGGTTGTCTTAATACATAGAAGATGTAAAACTACGAGTTACCAGGAATTATTACCCTTGTAAGAAATTAACTAGCCACAAGTTCCTATAATGGACAATGTATCTAGTCAAATTATTAAACTCTTTGAACGTTGCATATATATAACTATTTAGAATCTAAATAACCATTTTTCTACTTTTTAAAACCATAATTATATTACAATTTCGACGGCCATCACAGGTCTTGCAATTGTCCCAAGTTGCGCTCCTCCATATCGCCATTTGAATGCGAGCCAGCACATGAGCGTAATAATAAAGGAGACAAAAAGGACTTGTCACGGCCAACCACAGAAGATGCTATATATTTCGTCAAACTTCCGCGATAGTACAACTTTAAAGCATCCATTCTTCGTTGTTGTGCCCAAGTACTGTCCGTAAGTTCAGGATTGTGCAGTTTTCCAGCAGCACCAATTCCCGTTTGAGTAAAGGGGAATATAGCCCCCATTTTTACATGGGCTCTATACATTACTTTATGCTTTAAATCAGTGTCACACGAATAGAGATAGCGTTAGAGTTCGACGGGGGGCTCGGAATCAAGGGAAGATATGACAGTTCGAAGCCACTTTGCTGTGACCGTTGCTGTAATCACTGGTGTTTCAACTGCTTTTAAATTGTGCCCCACCATATTACCATTTGAAACAGAGGCAGCACAAGAGCGTAAAGAAGACAAAGGACTTGTCACCGACTTTGCAGGAGATGCTATATCATCAAACTTCCGCTGTGTGCATAGAATAAAAATTTATGTTTTCCATTTTGATTCAAAAATAATCCCCATCATATTTAAATTAGTCAGACAGACTCTTTTTAGAATGCAAAATTCATACCTAAAAGTTAAAAAAGAGCTGAAGTACCTTAGTGCCAGAGAGGTTCATGAAAGCTCCAGATAAACTCCCACCGCCAAGTAAACTGTCTTCGTCATTGACAAACATTCTTTCATCTAATTCACCTTTCTCATGGATAGCCTCCTGATAGTATTGTCTCCAACATCAATAAACTTGATGACAAAGATTCCCCTTCCAATAATCCATCGAAGTATACTAAACCCATCTGAAAAAATGTAAACTCCTCGACTATCAATTATAGGCAAGAACAGAAATTCCACGCACAGCGAGTGTTAAGCTAGCTTGCATTCAAGTTTTCCAGACTGTCCGCTTTACATTCTGAGGTTTTCTCTTCAGAACATCCCCAATTAGTTTAGTTATGGAATCCATTATGCTCCTTGTTTCATCCTCAGAGGTTTGGTAGATATGACATAGTGATGTAATTAGGCCCATGAAAAATTGTTTAAAAAAATAAAACATTTCAGGCAGGAATGATTGATGAATAACAAATAAGATATACCAAGAATGATATAAAATAATTGTCCATAAAGAATAAGGATACACACGTTCCTAGGGAAGTATGAATTGAATTTGAGCAGAATCATTTACAAGGACTATTTTGTTAAAGTGGACATTGACTGGGATTGAAGGTATTTAATTTGCTATCAGCAGATAATTCTGAGTTGGCAGATAATGGATATTTTATCGATGCGCTGATCTAACAGTTGAGCTACCATGTCCTTCAAATAAAATTCTAATATAATGACCTCACTACATAATCTGTTCAAGTGCACTAAAATGGTATGTTATTTCACAAAATCAATTGACAGAGAAGATAGATACTGACAGAGAAAATGCTTCTTACCAAAGTGGGGGCAATGATTGATAGAAAATTTCCTATGGTGAACAGGAACATGCACAAACAGAAATTCGTATCATAAAATAGCAAGATGAAATGCCAACTATAACAGTGCTATCACAGATATAGAAACAAAAACAAGACTAACCAGTACTGAAACTAAAGCAGTTGTGCATATCACCAAATCCTTGGGCTGGCCAAATGCATGGACCTGAAGCAATATGAACCGCAACCAACCAAAACCAATGTTAATCAGCCAAATTGCCTGAAACCTTAGAGGCAACTCCATTTTTAATGTGATCAGTATTAGTTGCCATAAAAAGGCTCTCATATGCACGCTTGTGATAACTGGATGGCAAAATGAAGATGGAAGACTTAAAAAACTGAAAAAATTGCTATACATTTGTAGTATGAATGACACTAAACACAATAAAACACTTGGATGGTAACATAATGCATACATGTATGATGCAAATGAGAAAAACCGAAAACCAGATCAAAGTATTGAGTTTTTAAGAAGCAAAATTAGCCACCATTTATTCTTCTATATGAGATTTTAACTTCAATTTGAAGAAATTGAACAGCATACTAACAGCAAACTGACTAAACCTTATTATGATCTTCATCATTCACAGAACGAATTGCCTTCCATCAAGGTCATAAAACCTTACATTCAAGTGAGAAATATAAAACAAGACATAAATTTATATCTAAGATGCTCATCATTGCCTTGCATAGAATTGAAGCCATACATTATCAGTTTCAAATGGGCAAAACTTTTCCAGCACTTAAAACATAGCAATTTAGCAACAAGCACAAGGCTCTAACCTGCTCAGAACGCTCAGATGTACAAAATTTGCCTGCATCTCCTTCACCTATAGGAAAATAACAAATACAGAAATCAACGACGCTGAAAATGACAAATACAAAGTCTAAGAAATCAGAAGCAGTCCATTGAGACAACTAAAAGAAACAGAAACAATACATTGTACAGATGACTGCAACATAAAATTTTTTGCTCACTTAAGCTTAGTAGCCCTGATAATCTGAGACAGGCCCAAACTTTTCGTATTGCCCAGCCTCTTCACAGAAAAGAGAACGCATGCGAACCAAAACCTCTCACTTTCATCAGGCTGCTATTCACGACACAAAACAATCCACAACTTCATTGCAATTCCAAAATCTACACCAACATCAGAAAAGGAAACACCCCAGAAACTACACAGAATACTGAAAGATCTACCGTTCCACCACCAAAGGAGGACGACTGAGCCTGCAAAAGACTCCTGCTTTCTGTGAGCAGCGTCATTGCCTGCTTGCAAGCGTCCTCATCCAACGCCAGATCGAACTGCAGGAACCTCCCAAGTCAACAAAACCAACAAATCCACCAAACTCAAGCAATAAAAATACAAAAGAAAAAAAATTGACAAACCTCGCACAGATGGGAGAACCTGGCCTCCAATCGTCCATCCCCGGACCTTGCCCCCCTCGAGGACGAAGCGAGATACGAATCCTCCATCTTCGCCATCAAAGACACGCACAGATCAAACCGGAGCTCGGAAACAGCTCATATTGGGGACTCTCGGCACCGGAAAAACTCCAGTCGGCGGGGAATTTTGGGCAGAGACATGGAATCCGATCGTAGGGGACGAGATTGGAGAGCGAGAAGAGTACTCGGGACTCGGGAGGCGCCGTCTGAGAGGTGGAGGAGTGGAGCTGGAGCCATGGCAGAGCTCAAGCGTCGCTTGAGCTGCTTTTCGCGGATGGGTTTGTTTGCCCGGATTTTGATCCGCCTCATCCGATTATAATCTATTGTTTAAAAAAAAATTTAAACTTTTCCACGCAAGGAGGGGGGCGTATGGGGCATATGTGGCATATGTGGCGGGGGAGCAAAGAGGAAGGAGTCTACCGCCAGGCGGCAGGGTCAGAGTGGAGCGCTACATGGTGGCAGCGGTTGTCAAAACGTTTAAATATCTTTTTAAAAAAATTATATTGAACAGTCCAAATCAAAGTCTTTTTGCCTAGGGTTTAAGAACTCTTTTCCTTTTATATATATATATATGGAGAGAGAGAGAGTTTAATCTGCTATGCGCTGCATGAAAATGCAGCGCATATGCAACGTTTAAATTGTGGGCTGCCGGATTCAGATCTGGCGGTCCACAATCAAACCCATTACCCCCCATAGTCAGCTCTTACCTTTCCTTGCTGACTGTCTGGCGGCCAGCCCTGCCTCCCGGCCCCTGCCCCCTGCCAGTGGTAGCCTTCATCTCAAGCCCCTGCCCGAGAGCCAGCCCACACCCCGAGGCCCCACCGCCGCCTCCTCCCCGCCCCCGCCAGTGAGCCGGCCCACATCTTGGGCCCCGGCCTGAGCGTGAGCAAGCCTGCAAGTTGGGCCCTGTTGATGCCGCCGCTTGCCGACTGCCTCCCGGCTGCCACCCACACCTTGCCCCCCACCGGCCCAGGCCTCCTGCCACCCCCTGACCCCCTCCCGCCACCCCTTGCCCCTGCTCGCTGCCGCCAGGTGTCTACCCGGTGGCCGACCCGACTGTGCCGCCAGGGCCACGCTTCACCCCCTCCGGCAGAGCTTCCCTTCCCCCTGCCTTATCCCCCCCCCCCCACCCAGTTTTGCTCCCACCATGCGCCGTCTCCCCCTACCACCCCGTTTCCCTCCCCCTCTCTACCCGTTACACCACAACTGCGTGCCGACGTCACGTGCAGCACCACCAACGGTGGCGCGAAAAAACAACGGGGGTGGGCGGGAGGAGAGGATGATGACAATTTCGTAATAAAAATTTGACTCGCTCGTGAGTAAATATTACGAAATAAATATTAAAAATAATTTTAAAAAAATAAAATATTATAAAATAAAAACTTGACTCACTCCTGCTCAAGTTAATATTACAAAAATGATTTTTAATTTTTTTTAAAAAATACAAAATCATAAAATAAAAACTTGACTCGCTCTCGCATGTGATCGATCCTAACTCGAGTTAATGCTATGAAATACATTTTAAAAAAATATAAAATAATTTTGTAATAAAAACTTGACTCGATCCCAGATAGAGCTAAGTTTTTATTATAAAATTATTTTATATTTTTAATTTATTTTATAATATTGACTCCATCTTGGGTGGGATCAAGTCAAATTTTTAATACAAAATTATTTTATTTTTTTAATTGATTTTGTAATATTAACTTGTGTAAGGACAGAATCAAATTTTTATTACAAAATTATTTTATTTATTTAAAATTAATTTTGTAATAAAAACTTGACTCAGTTCTGTTAAGGACTGAATCAAAATTTTATTACAAAATTATTTTATTTTTTAAAAAATTTATTTCTTAATATTGAGTCGATTCAGGATCAAGTCAAATTTTTATTACGAAATTATTTTATTTTTTTAAATTTATTTCTTAATATTGACTTAATTTATGACCGAGTTAAGTTTTTATTATGGAATTATTTTATTTTTTAAAATTTATTTTGTAATAAAAATATGAGTCATAATCGAGTAAAATATTTATTACGATACTACCCTCACCCCCTCCCCTGTTTCGGAACAGGGCAGGGTGCTTGGGGAGGGGGGTGCGGCCCAGGGCAGGGGGCGGCAGGCTTGGGGTTGGAGGCCGGGGGTGGCAGGGCACGGGGAGGAGCAGGGGAGTGGCAGGGTAGGGGGAGGGGCAGGGGCGACGTGTGGTGGGGCAAGTGGCGGCAGGCTGGGGCTGGCGGTAGCATGGCAAGGGGGAGTGGGGCGGTAGCCATTTATAGTTGTGGGCGGGCGTCGAGGGCGCCAAGTGGGAGTGCCGGAGGGCGAAGGGAGGGAGGGCACCAGTCTGAGCACGGTAGGGCAGGAGGGCGAGCAAGGGAGGGTCGGGAGGAAAGACGTGCTGCCAGTGGGGAGGTGGGGGGTGGATGAGTGCTCCAGTCCGTTGGATCTGGATCCAACGGCCTGGAGATGGTACTCATAGGGGGGGGTGGAGGGATGAGTAGCGCATAGTAGCTTTATTATATATATATATATATATATATATATATATATATGCACATAAACAAAAGGGGCGTGGAAGGTTGCGAAAGGATTGAAATGGACGGCCGTGATTTATTCCTAAATGATGATAATGGACAGCTGCGACTGCATTACGAGGGGTTGAGCATTAAAATTTTTGTTTGAAAATAAGTTTTTTCTTTTTGGTTTTTTTAAAGGAAATTTTTGTTTTATTTTTTATATTATTTTGAATAGAGGAACCCACATGACATTTCAAAAACTTTATCTTATATACTCCTTTTAAAAGGATTTCAGATAAACACAAATAAAAAATTTTAGAATTTAGTTAACAAGAGTTGGTAGAATTGTATTAGCATTTATTAATTAAATTAAGAGTGGGGGTTGATAAGTGAGTTTTTTTGTCAAAGGAAACTTATAAAAATCATAAACAAAAAAATAGTGTATAACTCCATTTTACTATGCCAGAAAAACTCTAAATATATACAAAAAGCATTGGTCTTGGAAAGCAATTTATCGAAGCTGGTAAGTCAAAAAAATCAATTTTTGAATTCAACAAAATCCAATAACAAATATTTTTTGCCCCTAAAACAAAAATATGTATTGAAAAAAATGCAAATCCAAACGGATTAAGTGCCCTAATGTTAGGTGTGTTTTTAAGAATTGAAATACTGAAATATATTTACTATTTGTTTAAGTTATGAAAATGAAAATAAATGAACAAATAAATAATGTGATTATTCATTCATCAAAGATGAATTTTAATTGTCTTTTCAGAAACACCCAATAAAAATTATTTAAGAAAATATCAAAAGTTGAAATAAACTCACCAGACATTAACTTAACTCAGCTCATATAGTCTTAACAAGTTCTACTCAAATCTAAAAAATCTACAAATTAAATTTTAGCCGATAAAACCAATTTCATTTGTTGGACAAACCCCACTATACAAAGAATCATGATCAATGGTTATAAGTTTGTGATTAGTCCTGGGTTACAAAAATCGGATCGAAATGCATCTGATTTGAAAAAATGGCTGAATTGGTTAGTTTAAAAAATGGTCGTCAAATCCGTCGATTCGTACTAATTCAAATAGATTTACGGTTTATTTCAAATCGGTGTAAATTAAGGAGAATTAATTTTTATGAGTAAATAACCAAAATAACTCAAGTATTTTAATAAATAAATTATTTATGCACATATAAAAATAAAATAAAATTTTAAAAACTTAAAATCATCTGTACCTCACCCTCCTTCCCTCCCTCAAACCGTAGGCTACCGCCCCTTCCGCCTCTGCCGTCCCTTTGCCACCGCCCCCGGCTGTGAGGTTCACCTTCAAGGAGATCAAGGCAGCGATGAGGAATTTTGCCAGGAACAACATCGTCGGGAAAGGGGTTTTGGAAATTTTTATAGGGGAACTCTTATGGATGGTTCGGAGGTGGCGGTGAAAAGGTTCAAGAACTGCTCCGCCGGCTGCGATGCAAGCTTTACATATGAAGTGGAGGTGATTGCCAGCGTTCGTCATGTCAATCTGCTGGCTCTGAAGGGTTATTGCATCGCCACCACCTCTGACGAAGGTCATTAGAGGATCATTGTCTGCGAACTGTTGCGCAATGGGAGTTTGCATGATCACCTTTTTGCGTCCCCGGGGATGAAGCTCAGTTGGCCTCTTCGTCAGAGAATCGCCATCGGGATCGATGGCCAAAGGTTTGGCCTACTTGCATTACGGCGCGCAACCTGCTATAATTTATAGAGATATTAAAGTCAGCAACGTACTTTTGGACTTGAATTTTGAGCCAAAAGTTGCAGATTTTGGATTGGCAAAGTTCTCTCCAGAGGGAGTGACACATTTGAGTACTAGAGTGGCAGGGACGATGGGGTATGTTGCGCCAGAATACGCTTTGTATGGGCAGTTGACCGAGAAGAGCGATGTGTACAGATTTGGGGTCGTGCTTCTCGAGCTGTTGAGTGGTAGGAAGGCTCTTGTTCCTGGAAGCGGGGGGCAGACTTGGTTGGTGACGGACTGGTGGTGAGGAAACGGAGAGCATTGGATGTGTTTGAGGAGGGCATGCCGGAGACAGGTTCTGAAGAAGTAATGGAGAAGTATGTGATGGTGGCCGTGCTCTCTTCTCATCCCCAATTGCATGCTGGGCCTACTGTTACAGCCTTAGTCCGAGGATGTGCCGGGTGCGCGGGATTGGGCAGTTGTTCCCATGCATGCCGGGTCCGACACGAGTAGCACGGGGCTATTCGAGTGGTGAAACAACTGGTTGAGGCTAACACGGTGTTATAGTTGCAGGTAACGAAGTGCCGAGCATGAGTCAGGTCGGAGACCAAATAAACCTCAAGATGATCGAGACAGGTGCTGGTGACCGAGCACTTGGGCGTCGTATCATGATCGAGCATTGGTGCCGAGAACCGAGCGCGGGGACTTGAGGTTGATCGCTGCGTGCGGATCACGGAGTGCCGGGAGTGCGCTGGTTCGATGCTGGGGCGTGAACGAGCATGATCGAGCGCTGCCAAGACATCGGTGCAGCGTGCTCGAGCATTGTGCGCTAGCAAGGAGTTGGCGTGAACGAGCATGATCGAGCGCTGCTGAGACATCAGTGCAGCGTGCTCGAGCATTGGGCGCTAGCGGGGTTTATGATCGAGCATGACCGAGACATGGCGAGGTTGCGGTGCGACTCAAGTAGCGAGCATGCACGAGCGCGATCGAGTCGTGATCGGTAGCGAGGGGTCTGGCTGCACCAGCATGATCGATGGATGGAGTTGATCGGTACTAGTGGTTTATCGGTAGCAGGGGTATCGGTGGTGCGTCTGGGACGTGCACGAGGTTTGCTGGTTGGTCGAGCCGAAGACTTGGGTCGAGCCAGGGGGTTGGACGTGTGGTGGTTGTAACTAACTACCAGCGCTGGACTTTGTTTGCCGATAGAGATAGAGATGGATCTTGATCGGAATCTTGGAGATAAGATTGCAACTGAAATTGGAGATAAGCACGCCCAGGGCTGGATTGAATTGAGACGTCAAGGAAGTCCAGGTTCGTGGAAGATCTTGGAGATAATCTGTTGGGAAAAGATTATACTCAGATTACAGCTTATCTTGGATCTGATTTGCAACAACGTGGAGACTCCTTTATAAGGAGGGAGCCAACGTGAGAGAAAGGAAGGAAGGAAGAATTGCCGAGAGGGGTCTTGGTGGAGCGTCGTGGTCTTTCTTGTGGAGAAGAGAGAAACCTCATCAAGCAAAGTCGTGGAGTGCTGCAGATCAATTCCGGGAGTTGATTCTTCATGAGTTCGACGGCATAGAGTTGCTGGTCGTGGTGCTGTGATTGGAGGTACGACGTAGTTCTTCTCATAACCTAGTTTGCATTACTTGGTTGAGGGTTTTGCATGTAAACGAGTAGGTCGTGGGTGGTTGCTCGGGGTTGTGATTTGTGAGGACGATTGTGAGTGTGGGTACTCTAGTTCTCGCTACTCTTCAGGGGAAGAGTTGAACACTGTGGGGTTTGCATGTCCATGATGTAAGCGATCATAGGGGTGATTGCTGTATCCTTGTTTTGTGTTTAATTCAAGGTTGGAACCGGGGTTCCGTAATTATGGTGTTGGCGTCTGATTTTGGGTGCTAGCGGCGTTCTGTGATTCCGGAACTTGCTGCGATACCGATCAGGGGATTGGTGTCAGGATCGACATTGGGTGATCGATCGGAGTCACTACATACTACTTGCTTGGTTTGCTATTGTGGAAGTTTTGAGAATTATCTATCGGTACCGAACGATATCGTGCACTGGGTGATTTGGGTGCCGGTATTTGTGTTCGGCGTGCATCGTGATTTGCAGGAACGCAGGGGGTGGCTTTGGGTCTCTTATAGAGATCGTCCCGCTACACGTGTAGTGGGGTTTCTGTTGCGTACTTTGAAGGGAGGCTGGTGTTTCAGGAGCGAAACACGCCGCGCGGTTTGCTGTTGGGGCGAAAAATTTTGTCCTATAGAGAGCAGCCCGTGACACCTACCATGGATCAAATTGTGAAGATACTGGAAACAGAGTTGCAGGTGCCGTCAATTCCTGATCGCCCAATTTCCTTGGCATCAAACATGGACGACATTGAGAAATCTGTAAGTAGTGGTTCTGGTCATCTGTCTAGTGCGGCTGGGTACCAGCCATTTACATATGATCCCGAGAATCCAAGTACAGACTCCATGGAGAGAAAAGGAAACTGACATTTAGAAGGAATCTTCTACTTACATTAAGATTGCTAAATGATCATACTTCGCATTTCCTACGGGTAGAGATGGATTTGATGTAAGATTTTCCCACTTATTTACATTATTTGATTCATTCTTTTGTGTCCATTTACATGTATATAATTTTTATAGTTTTCCTGGTAAAAAAGTGTATATTCTTGCTCCAACCTTATTTTTAATTGAGAGTTTGATCTTTGTCTTATTTTACTGCAGTGGAAGTTTGATGAATGCTAGGTTGAATCAGATACCTTTCTATTTTGTTCTCACGTTTTTGTTGTTCCTATAACCTCAAGTCTATAACTTAGAGTTTTAGGTTTTTGAACACTTCATCATTACTACATTTCTTCTATTGTTGGTACAGTGTAAACCTCGGTGGTTATTAGTTAGTCAGCTCAGCTGTCCTTTGGAATTTCCAGTCTTAAGTTATTCAAGTGCAGTTATGTTCTGAAAACTTCCTGTTGTGATTTGCATTAGATTGTATACCACATACGTATATTTTCTTTCCTTGGCAGTATGAAGTATTGTTAGGCTTCAACCATTGTTGTGCAAAGATTAATGAAATATCCATATATAATTGTGAATTATGCGAGGTGCACATACCTGTGGATGTTCTTGGCTATCTTTTTAGCTTCATGAATTACTTTTGGTGCTTGTTTGATTGGTCTTGGCTGTTAATTATTCAAGAAAAAATAGTATGCTTGATAGACCAAGTGTAAGACTGCCATGTAGAGATGAAACGAGGAAAATACCTTTACTATGATGAATGATTCTTTTCAGAATTCTCATCTTTTATGTATGATTTTTTTCTAGAATTGAAATAAATAGGGTATGATTTTTTATATTTATGTAGGATGGTTTCTTTGATATTAATATTGACAAGAATGATGATAAAGGCGAAGAGGCCTTTGTAGCAAATAAAAGTTGCAGCACATTGAAAACTACAACAAATGAAAGAACAACTAATGCCAATATGTCAAACAATGCAACTACAATTGGATCGTGTTCTACTACGTCTGATGGTTTTTCTTTGTCTCCTCTTCCTAGTGGACTTGATGTTGATATTAGTGTATCTATTGACTCACAACAAAATTTGTCTATGCCGCATGTACCCGAGGGACTTCATATGAGTGAGAGTTCTGTGCCTCCTTTTATACATGATCTCATGTTGATAGGGAGAGAGCCTAGTATCAGAGCCTGGTTACGTATAACGGAGGGATAACTCACATTCAATGGAGAACTTTGCTGGGATGATCACATGGATACACGATCTACTGATGCTCTCCGCGAGAGAGTGGCACAACTAGTGGTGTTGGTAGGAGGGCCTACCAATGGTGATGGTAATGCTCACATAGTGTTTGATCATTTACAAACCCTAACCAAGGAGGTGGCGAGGGTTGCCAAACAACTGGAATCCAGCAGTGTGCGAGGTGACGATATGGCCGAGATGATGGAGCATCTCAGGGCAGATTTGGAGGTAGTGCGGGCAGATGTGGCTCTTCTGAAGCGTGCACTACTCAATCAACCTCAGCACGTTGTTGTTGGCCAGGCAGGCGAACTCCCAGGAAGGCTTAAGGTGCAGGAGCCAACAAAGTTCAAGGGATCTAGATCAGCAAAAGATCTAGAAAACTTTATTTGGGAGATGCAGGAGTATTTTCGAGTTGCCGAGATCCCTGCTCATAGGCAAGTTTTGATGTCCAGTATGTTTTTAACTGGTGACACCAAATTATGGTGGAGGACACGCACCGAGGACGGCGAGAAGGTGGGACATCCTGGGATCGAGACTTGGGAGGCCATGAGATGTGAACTCAGGGATTAGTTTTTGCCGACCAATACTGCTAGGGTGGCATGGGATGCTTTGAAGAAGCTCTAACAATTTCGAACAGTGAGAGACTACGTCAAGCAGTTCAGCTCATGTCTTTTGGATATAAAGGACATGTCAGAAAGTGATAAGCTCTACAACTTTGTGTCTAGATTGCAACCTTGGGCGCATATAGAGATGAGGAGGCAAAAGGTGCAGGACTTACAAACAACATTAGGTGCAGCCGATGCTTTAGTAGATTTAAAGACTGCGGCTGGTCATAATGGAGATGACCGAGTATCCAAGGAGGGCAAGACGGTGGAGAGTGACAGGAGGTCATTCAAGCCAAGACCAAAGGAGAAGGGGAGAGCTTTTCCTATGGCCAAGCAGGAAAATTCCCAAGGGGTGATGTGAGGTAGAGGCAGAGATGTTTTCTCTGTAGAGGACCTCACCCGACTAGAGAGTGCCCAAACAACCCGAAGGGGAAGGTGAATGCTATGCAGGCCGAGGAGGACTTTGCTTCAAGTGAGCCAGCTCATATGTCTACCTTACAGGTGGTAGGAGCTTTGAGGGTTGAACAACCTAAATAGGGAAGTTCAGGGTTGATGTATGTTCTAGTGACTTTGATGGAAGAGAGGTTTTAGCGTTGGTCGACACAGGGGCAACTTATAGCTTCGTTTCAACAAGGTGTCGGATCAATTGGGGCTGAAATCTAAGGTTACTACCAACAAGATCAAGGTAGTGAATTCACCGGTGAAGCAAGTTCAAAGTGTGGCTAAGGGAGTCCAGATCTACTTGGGGGAATTCAGTGGCTGAGCTGACTTTATGATCTTGGAAATTGATGACTTTGATGTAATTTTGGGCAACAATTTCTTTGTGTCAGCTTGTGTAGGAGTGCTGCCACACTTACAAGGAGTGATGGTGATGTCCCGGGGCAATGGGTGCTTCGTGCGGGGACATAGCAAGCCTATCAGAGTAGAAGATCCAAGGACTGGCGAGGTGCAGCTTGCAGCGTTGCAGGTGGTCAAGGTCAATGAGGAGGGGAGTTCTAGGCATCTTGCAGAAATGGTATGTGGGGAGGAGGAGCTTCCCGGTAATCTGAGTGGTCAGTTAGGGCAGTTTCCTAGTACGAGGCCGGAAACCCTAGTCGGAGTGCTTTCTTCCATGCAGCTAGGAGAAGGCTGCAACAACTTTGTGGAGATTGCCAGGGCCCTAGCCCGGGTGTCAAGGAGGATACCTAGAGGACTTTCCGAGCTGCGTAGTCCCAGAGAGGAGGATCAGCTTGGAGTAGTGGAGTCCGTTGGGCAGAAAGTTGGCAAGGTGCGTGTGGGGAAGTCTAAGTTCCAACAAGGTGTAGATTTGTAGGAGTTTAGCATCGTGATTAGAGTAGGAGAATTCTTGGAGTTTGCCAGCTACTTCGAGGATTGCAAGAGTGAGCTGTTGTAAAGGAATGTGGGTAAGCTCTATACCCTTGTCCGAGGAGTAAGGCGGCAACCCATGGAACATGCATGGGACATTCGGTTGGGAGTCCGTCCATGGAGTTGGAGTGGAAAACTAAAGACTCACTATTATCAGTTGAAGATACTAACTGATGATGAGACACAGGGAGACTCATTATATCGGAGGTACCACCAAATGGAGATGAGGCATCAATAGGAGATCAGCTTTTTCTTTGTGTTGGAGGAAATGTTCATTATAGAGATTGTAGTAAACAAGATGTAAAACCCCAAATCCGGTTCACGCTCGTGAACCAAACTGGTATGTTACAGGTTCCAGTTAGGTCGGCTAACCCGAACCCAACTGGTGCGGATCTAATCTCGGCGTCTTAAGATGAAGATACGACTCGTCATACATGGATGAATGCATAGAATCCTACCATGATACTACATGGATGACATGCAAATTAAATTACACACCAATACAATTGCGATCAAATTAGTAAAAATTCTAAAATAATACAGATAAAATCTCCCCTAAAAGTGCAATTAGGGGCCTCCCTGTCAAATAATATATATAAATATATATGCATGTATCAACAATTTCATTCACACAGAATTTAATCTACTATACATTCATTCTGAAGCTTGGGTCTCAACCCACAACGCTTCCACTGCGCAATCTATTCACATTTCCTTTTCCTGTCATCATGTCTTAGTATTTCATCTCATCATGTCCTCAAATTTTAGCATTTAATCATATCACATCAATATAATAACATCATAACAAAATATAATCACTCAATTGACTGACAAGTGTGCAAGCGACGACAACGCTCCTCCGTCCAAACTGGCTCTTCCAACTCGTGATTATTACCTACATATAGTATAAAAACACATCGGTAACACTTGTTACTGGTCCAGAAAATAAAATAACTATAACAAGCAGGCTATGAGAGCAAACTCTCATATGAAAGAAAACTATCATATACTCCTCGTGAACACTCTGAAGGGCACCTACTGAGGAGCCACTGGACTGCAGACCCAGTAGCGTCCCGAACTGATTGATCTGTTGCTGCTGATGCCTCTCTCGACATTTTCTTACTTCATTTTCTGGTCTCAAATCCTAAGCCCTCTCCTTACCTCCATATTTCTCCTGGCCTTGAGCACGAAGGCCGAGTACTCTTAGGCAGTCGCCTTTAGTACCCTTTGAACCACAAGTCCGGACATGCACTGTACTAAACAGTACCCGTAAACCTCCACGTTCTCCAGGTGTGAGGAACTCAAATGCGAAGTTGTCAGGATCCCTCGGGAATGGAACACTCTGCTGCACTAATCCAGAGCCCGCTTTGACTCTCACGGCATCCGCTCATGGTACGTGCAGTCAGTTTCTCCATCTCTCATCTCACTGAAAACTCGATAAAATTATATATATAGGCCTGAGAAGGGATTTATATAATAGGCCTGAAGGCAACTTGTGGTGGATCTTGTTTTCGAAATCATCCTCGAGGGGTTATTAATCCAGAAAACTGTTCGATTAAATGGCCCGAGTTAAGTGGGATCCAATAAAATACCACTTAACCCGTCTTACAAATAATAAAATAAACATACAATAGAAGAAGAACGTAAAACAGAGACAAGTCCTAAACAAACCTGGTAGAAGCTCCAAGCGTGTCATCGCGCCTAGGCGGCGAGCTCCTACTTCGTACCCATACATCAAAACTAAATACTAACGCCCGCTAACTAAATGATGAATTAAACTCGTCATGATCAAACACACTCACAATACAAACATCAACCATAACAATCAACAATTATAAATGTGAAAGTAATTCCAACTTATTCTATTAACACCAATTTTATTATATATTCTTAAGGTACGTTATACTCGATTATCATGTTCAAATTTACTTTATTTCATTAAATCACTTAATCTTCATTTCCTGTAAATCACATTATGCACATCTTTACTTCATTCATGATCTCACATTTATCATGACAACTACTCAATTCTAGCATGCTATGCTAATATTCATCATTATTTTTAAATAATTAAATCGGAGGTAATTATACCTCACGTCATTGGCAATCAGCGATGGTTCGGCTTTCGTCACTCGTCTCCAAGCTCGAATTGGGCGCTTGTCGACGTCCGAAGTTCGATCGGGTTCAACTAGATAAACTCCTCGGAAGATCTAGCGAATTCCAGCGAATCCGATTTTGTGGCGGTTTTTTGGCATGTTTTAATAGTTCTCTGACAGCTTCTAGCGATAGTTGCCGACGATGTCTACTGGTCGGAAAGTGGTCATATTAGATACCATTGAAACCTGCTCGGCGAGGCAGACGTATGTATGACGTTGTCGTTGAAAATAAGTGATTAAAATTTGAAAAAAAGAAATTTGTAGACTGTAATTAGACTCGGGAGCAGGAAAATTTTCCTGCTCGGCGGACTCCCATTTTCCCCCTTTCTTCCTCCCTCCCCCACCGAATCTCCGTCGTCGCGGAGCAGCCGTGGACCTTCTCCGATCTCCGGCGACAAGGTCGCCGGCGAAGAGCATAGATGGGGGTCGACTACTACAAGGTCCTGCAGGTCGAGAAAGGCGCCAAAGACGACGACTTGAAGAAGGCGTATCGGAAGTTGGCCATGAAGTGGCACCCCGACAAGAACCCTAGCAACAAGAAGGATGCGGAGGCCAAGTTCAAGCAGGTCTCCGAGGCCTACGATGTTAGTAGTAGAATCATCATCCTTCTTTCTCCTCTGAATATACGATCGTTTCTTTAGACTAGTATGAACAGAAAGTTGGGTTCTTTGAGCTTTTCCTAGTGCTGTTTACAAGGTTGAATCATGGTGGACCTTGATGGAAATTGGCTTAGAGGGGCATGGACTGTCGGAAAGACGCCGACTTTGTGGTTGTTTGGAGGATCGGTCGGTGGATTCTTGAATGTTGTGTTGGTTGAATTGCAGGTTTTGAGCGATCCGGAGAAGAGGGCAATCTACGACCAGTACGGTGAGGAAGGCCTCAAGGGGCAGGTGCCGCCGCAGGGGGCCTGTGGCGGTGCGGGAGCCGGTGGGGGTGCCTTCTTCAACACCGGCGGCGGGCCGACGACGTTCAGATTCAGCACCAGGAACCCGAACGACATATTCGCCGAGTTCTTCGGCTCGTCGAGTCCGTTCGGCGGCGTGGGAGGGAGGAAGCGGGGGCCGTCTTTCGCCAACACGGTGCTTGGCGGCGACTTGTTCGGTTCTCAGTTCGCGGGGGCGTCCCGTCGGAAGGCGGCGGCCGTGGAGAATCCGCTGCCGTGCACTCTGGAGGAGCTGTACAAAGGGGCCGTCAAGAAGAGGAAGATTTGCAGAGATGTTGCTGATATTAGTGGGTATATTTTTCTTCATATACGTAATCAAATACTTCTATGTTAATGATTATCTGGGCAAATCTTCTTGCTATTGTTATGCTAATTTAGCTTACTTCCCTTTGGGCTGCTCGATTGTTCCAAATATGGAGTTGAAGAAGCTTTGTTGATTGTTTAGTTAGGTGTGCGTAGAGTTGTTTTTCCCATCGCTTCGCCGTAATTATACTGTGAGTGAGAGGGTGTGAATTGACATGAGTTGTATGTGGAGTGAAGTTCATGAGACAGACTGAGTGGAGTAAGAGGATGCTTGATGATGGAGGTCGATTGGGACGAGGCGGACGGTGGATTTCTTTTTGTGAGAATGCAAGGAAAATCTCCCCACACTTAATTGAACCGGTTACTCTTGTAGCTGCTTGCCATAGGGTCTTCGTGTGCTGTGTCTGCTATCTTGTCAGTCTTGTCTAGGGTCTAGTTTATCCTCTCTGTGATATGTACATGTCGATGAGTTATCATGAAAAACTTTCGGGTTTTTAAGGTAGCAGGGCCTCACTTAATCTTCATTGGAACCGTGCCTACAGCTGGTAAGTTATGTATCATGAGACAAATGCTAAGTTGTATTGTCTTACATTGAATCAGATGAAACCGAGTTTCACAGATGTTGGTGTTGGATTTGCGATAGAGAACTAAATTGATCTACTTTGTTCTTTTAAAAAGGACTACCAAGCTAAAAATGTTCGTGGTGCAATCTCAAAGGACATGGGTTTTTTATGATTTAAGTTTTGATATGCGTTGTGATCAAGTGAAAAATGTGAAATAGTTGAGAGAAGAAGAAGTGAAAATGTGAAATAGTTGGGAGAAGAAGAACAATAAGAAATAAGGAGTTTTTAATCCATTTTCTATCCTATTATTATTGACATTGTTTCTCGAACCGTCATGTTCAATAACCATTAGCAGGCGGGAAACGTTTACACACGTCATTTCTTCTTCCCCACTTGGCGGTCATGCTTTCAAATTAAAGTCTTGGTTGGTAATATGGAAAATTGATTCCATCATTTGCCTGTTTATGCTTGAGATAAATGGAAATTTCCTGTAACTGGCGTTTTTTTCTTCAATGAAAAAGTCGAGATATTGCATGGCTTGTTTGCTGTTGTTAGGTATTTGAATCTGTAGTTGTTGAACTGTGCCAATTTATATGTTTGAGCTCGGATTTGATATTTATGCAGTCTTTCACTCTGTCATCATCTTGGCTGCAGGAAAACTAGACCTGTAGAGGAGATTCTCACAATAGAAGTGCAACCAGGTTGGAAGAAAGGTACCAAGATTACCTTTCCGGAGAAGGGAAATGAACAACCAAATGTTATACCCGCCGATCTTTCATTCATTGTTGAAGAAAAGCCTCACGATGTGTTCACGCGGGTTGGAAACGATCTGATAACCACGCAGAAGCTTACCCTAGCAGAATCTCTCGCAGGTTACACTGCCAATCTAACTACACTTGATGGGAGAAAACTATCCATACCCATAAACAATGTGATTCATCCCAGCTATGAAGAGATTGTGCCTGGAGAGGGCATGCCACTGATTAAATATCCTTCCAAGAGAGGGAACCTCAGAATCAAGTTCGATATCAAGTTTCCAACGATGCTATCTGAAGAACAGAAATCTGGCATTATGACGCTCATTGGGTCATGAGAGGAACTAAGTGCATTGACTACGTTGTTTGGTATCATTGATTGAGATGCGAAGATTATCAACCGGTGATATAGTATATATATTTTTCTGATACCATTTTAGGTAAGGATAAGGTATAATGAAATTGACAATAATAGAGAATTTATACTGAGACATTGTATATAGTGTATTAATGTTTTGTTTTGTTAATTTGTTGTTTCAACATTGTCTACTAACTTGATAGTTGGCTTAGATGGATGTCGGTTTGAGATCGGTCTTGTATTTCCAAGGCAATATGTTTTTTTTGTAGCACTAAATATTAACTATCTATATATTTGCGTCAGCTATAAGTCTTATATGATTAAAAAAAATTATATGATGAAACTGGTGAAATTTCTACATTCTCAGTCGGTGTACCGTCTGCTTAGTCAGGCCTTTTACAGCACATCTCTGGTGGAGGTCATGGTTGATTTACTAATTTTTCTTTTAATGGTTGATTTTAGTATAACTTAAAGGACAGATTTCATGTTATATAGAACAGTGCAAGAAAGTCTGTTCTCTGCTTTTGAAAGGCCTGCTTTACCCTTATTTTTAGAACCGGTCTTGGCTCCCCAATGGGGTCGTCGTTGATCCTTTGGCGTCTCCATTGGGAAGAGCCTAAAAAAAAAATTTACCCTTCAGTTTATTACAGCAACCAGCAACCTTCTTTATCCAACTCCTCCCTGGCCGGTTAACTAATTGTTTAGAACTAAAAAGGACAGAGCTGTAGAATACACCCTCTCAGTTTCATCACCTAGTTCTATTATATTTTTTTGTCAACTCTATTTGCTTCTTCTGTGTTTCTGTTTTCATTAGTCAATTGTCACCTCTATGTATTTATTTATATTATGTTGTCTATTGCAAACGACATGGAAAACTCATTTATGCAACCTTCAATCAATTAGCATTTCATTAGTCAATTGCCACCTCTATGTATTTATTTATATTATGTTGTCTATTGCAAACGACATGGAAAACTCATTTATGCAACCTTCAATTAGCAGTATATGATCAAAGACTCTCTCTCTATCTCTGATCTTCCCAGCATTGATAATTTTATCCAAATCAATTAATAATCCATCAAGAAAAAACAATGGAGGTCCAGGAAAAGGAAATGTCACGGTGGTGGGACACTATCAATATGCTTTGTATCCTGTGTATCCACCCAAATCTTTTTTATGGCGATGCTATTAAAAGCCAGCAAACCTCTAGCTCAATGGATCCTTCTTAATTACTAAAAGCCCGATTTTTGTCACCCACCAAAGTGATTGGGTATGAAAATAGAGGTGACTAGCAGAAAGGTGGGTGTTGGGTGGGGGAGAAACTTTAAAACGAATAAATTCCTATTTTCTACCGAACAGGAAGCCTTTTAGTTATTTTAATTTAACAATAATATTCCCCTGTTCTCTACGCGGTAACCTAGCGTAGGTAGTAGGACGCACAACATAAAATTTTCCATGGTCACTCAAATAGGGCATATCAGTTTGGCCTTTGAGGCTTAAAGTTTTAGATATACCAATTTTTTTAACATAAGGGAAATTACCTCCTACATCTGGGTACGTACCAGGAATTAAGCTAACTTTTTTAAATTCAATATATATAGAAAGAATTCCTCTCATCACATCCATCAGAGAATAGGCGAAGTCATAAATGAATATAGGTGAAAACTAAAAATAAATTAGGCCTAACGAAGTAAGATGAGCAAGAAATTTTATTGTAGGAATAGCGTAATATAAGTTCAACTGTCGTCTCTGCACAAGCATACAACAAGAGTTGATAATGTTTCATAGAGCCAACCCGGATTAATTAATCCTGCCATGTTTTCCAGACACCAGACTACAAGTTTCAGGAGGAACATGCACCGGTTACCAACAAAAACAAAAGGGCAGAACATCTCAAGGTTCAGCAGATATCTGTATGCCAGCTTCAAACTATTTTCTTGTGGAATTCCAACTCAAAAACTTTCATTCAAGGATGGATATCTCCAGGACTAAATTGACAACGCCTTCACTTCACCTTCTTGCTTGATATTAGACTTGAGGTCACTCATCTGCGACATTCACGAGCTCGTACTCAACCAAAGATAGATTGTTAGCTTCATTGACAGTGAACTTTGCTGGTTCAGTGACCTCCACACGGCCCCACTTATCAACTGCCAGCCTCATTGCTCCTTTAAACATATCAATCTTAGCATTCCTCAAAATGACCGTGGCACCAGGTTTAAGCATGTCAACTGCAAAAGTTAATCAAATAGAGGTCAATACCAACCATAGTCTACCAAATCCAAACACACGCCCAGACTTCAGAGGAGAATGCTTTGCAGATAATAGGCATAGCCTACCCAATCCCACATAATTGCACTTGGGAATATGGGACGGGTTTCATAGTGCCAAAAAAATATATATGTTGCAGGCAAGAATAAATAGAAAATAGGATTCACATCTGGTAGAAAAAAACTACTGACAGTTGATAAACCTCGCCTTAAATTATCATGAAATATATTCCACCAGTTCAAATAAAACAACTGTAACTTACAAGCACTATCTTGAAAGGGTGGTGATAGATAAATTGTCAATGACATGATGAAGCAGGTATGAAAATTGCATTCTGCAAAAGGAACTCCATAAATTTCATGACAAATCAAGGAAGTCCATAAGCCTCTCCCAATTCAAAGCTAAAGCAAGGATAAAGTAAGGTGTCCAGACAAATTAAATGTGAGCAATCATCAAGACTTAATCTGCAATAAATTCAATATTATTTCAGCAACAACTTCTTCTAAAAACAGCTCTCTACATTGAGCCATCATCATTATTGCAATAACAACTTCTACTATATGCAACGCTAAGACAAGTATACTTTTCAATTACCAACAAAGAACAAATCAAGTCAAACTCAATTATAACTTTTATCAACAACCATGATCAAATATGGCAAATAAAAACAAACTTCGTCATCATGTTTACAAGCTCTGACAGATAATAAGCGCAGCCATCGCGATGTATGTAAGCACTACAAAATTATACACCCAAAGCAATGATAAAGAATGTGAAAAATACAAACAAAATGAGGGACCAACAATACACATTCCCAACTTCATAAGAATCCAACATTAGATCGCACAAAAGATAGCAGCGTCATCGATATCATACATCTTGCACCCACAGACGATATTGCAGAACAATAAGCGCTCCAATCAACAAAAAGATGGCAACTTTACACCGACGAAAGCCATCACAAGCAACTTCACAAAGCCCAGAAAGACAACAGGAAAAAAAAGGAAAATAAGAAGAAGAAGAAAAGACAAAACCTTGCTCATTCCTTGCGGTGAAGAGGATGCTGCCGGTCTCGTCGCCGACGAGGCACTCGGCGATGCGGGTCTGGCGGAGGCCGGCAGCGGGGGCTCGGCCCTTGTTGAGGACAGTGGTGGAGGTGAGGACCTTGACGGTGAGGGTGTGACCGGCGGTGCCGGGCTTGAGCTGGTCGACCTTCGTGAAGACGGGCTTCCTCATCCCCGGCTTTGCCGTCACCGTCGCCGTCGAAGTCGCTGCCGCTGCCTGCGTCGCCGCCATTGGAGAAGAAGATCCGATCGCCGCCGACGAAACCCTAACAAATTGGCGAACGAAGTCGATTTTCGTCCTAAACCCCTCCCCCTCCCTCTTGGCCCCAAGTGGCATGGACTGTGGCGTGGAACCCTTTGTATTTTTTTTCTTTTTTTCTTTTAAAGAAAAACTTAACAACATTCATTAACAAATACTTTTAAAGAAGACGTCTAATAACTAAGTCCAGCGAAGTTGAGGTGTTTTGATGCGTAAACAATGGTGCGAAATTACGAATTTTTTACCTATTTTTTTTAAAATTTTAATTTGAATCCTAGGTTAGTCCATAATAATTTAATAATTACAAAATTATTATTATTATTATTATTTTATTTTAATTTTTACACAAAATATTCAATTTTTTATCACTCCGAATATTGCACGCCTTTCAAGGTTTAAAACTATTCGTTTTGATTCTCCGATATGAAAATCGACCTCACCACCACTGTGTCCAAAATGACGAAATTAGGTGAGGTACCAAATTTCACGTGCCTCAGAATAAATTCTGGAATGAAGATATGGTGGACCAGCCCGGGTTGGGTCAGGAAAATAGTTAAATCGAGATGGGTTAGGTAGTTGGGCTGGTTTGGCGTTAGCAGGTCCGTAGCTGCTGGGTCACCAACTGGTCGCTGGCGGACTGGCGGACGCAACAGAGGGATCGGACTTCTCAGCTTCGGCGGGCACGACAGACCCGGTTAGCGCAGTGCAGTTCCAGCCAGACGGAGCTCCCGACGGCGGTTTACTTGGCGGCGACTGGCTCTGCAGATCACGCAGATCAGTAGGGAGCGTCGAGAATTGTTGGATGAAGGTGGTCCTGTGATCGGATATGGCAGATTCCGGCGGCGGTTTTGTCAGAGAGCTCCGGCGATAGGGGGTATCACCGAAACTTTGGGAATCTTTTCCGAAGGACTGAGTGTCTTCCAACGGTGGGGACTGGTCGGGTCTAGCACAGACGATGGGATGAATCTCCAGAACGTGAAAGAGTGGGCAAAAGTGGTCGGGTGAGGCCGAATGGAGGCTCCAAAGTCTGTGACGCGCGGCGGATATCTCCTCCGGCTGGGAGGTTTCTCGGCTTTTCTATCTACGGTCGAGTCTCTCCGGCGATGTGGCAAACCACTAGTCGACAGAGGGACGTTCGGGATACAATATTAACGTCTTTTATAGGTCGGAGATGGCCTTGGTCGACAGGCAGCAAGCTCCCAAATCGGCCCCTTTCACCTATTTCCTGCTCCAATGGGGTGCTTCACGGCGAGATTCCGGAGACGAAGCTCCTCGTCAGCGGCAAGGGAAGGCTTGGGCGTGGAGGAGGGATTACAGGCTTCACGTTGGAGGCCTCGGAAGGGTCGGGGACGACCGGAGTTGGCCGGGAAGTCGACAAAAAATAAAGCGCCGAACCTGCAAAAAAAACAATAAATCTGGTAAGACTCCTCCTTTCCGCTCTTGCAGCACAGGCAAGGGCCTGGGACGGCATGGGTTGTTTTAATCTGCTCCGGGAGGACTGTGGCTTCGACTGATTGGTGGCGAGGGTCGCCGGAGGAGGTCCACAAATCCAGGCAAATCATACTTTCCCATACTTGTATCTTCTTAAACGAATTTAGACACGGTTAGCCATATTAATGTTTATCCCACTTCAAACATCATAAATTAGAAGTAAATAAGAGTTCCAATTATTTTGCTTGACAACACCCTTACAATTTACAATTATATATATATATATATATACACACGAGAGCGCGGCGATTTTGTAGTGCCCCGCTTGCTTTTTGTAGTGCATGCAACAGACAGGATTGATGGTTGTTGGATCGAAATCTAACAACCATCAATCATTTACCATATTCCCCCCTTCCCTCCCCTGTTTTCTTGCCGCTCCCCCCCCCCCAATCGCCCTCGCCCGCAGCTGCTGCCCCTCGGCGTTCCTCCACCCCTTGGCTTCCCGCCACTCCCCATGCCCCTACCGCAACCGTCGCCCCACGGCTTCCGGCCACTCCCCTCGCCCCTTTTTCGCCACTCCCCCCGGTTTCTCGCCATTCCTGTCACCCCTTCCCGCCGCTCTCCCCGCCCTTGCCCGCAGTCGCACCCCCCCCCCCTCTCCTCCCCTCATAGTGCGCCCTCGCGACCTTCCCGGCCATGCCCCCACCGCAACCTGCTGTGCCGAGGCTGGCAGCACTCCACCTAGAGGGAAGGTTGATGACAAGATAGAGGCATCGTGGCAACCAGCTATGCCAAGGCCGACAGCGCTCCATGAAACAGAGCAGGGAGGAGCGGTGAACAGAGTAAGGGAAAGAGAAAGAGAGGAAAGGAAGGGAAAGAGGGGCAGTGATGGTAGCGCGGCCAATGGTGATGCAAGTGACGGTGGCAGTGAGGTCGCCGGCGGTTGGGGTGGAGCAGCAAAAACAAAGGAAGGGTGGCGATTGCCGGTAGGGGAGAAACAAGGGAGGTCAGGGGCGAAGAAAAATGACTTGATGGTAATTTCGTAATAAAAACTTGACTCTCTCCTGACTTGAATCAATATTATAAAATAAATCCTAAAAAATAAAAAAACTTTAATGGGTGCGAGGTGGCAACAACACTGGTCGGCGACATCGCTCGCTGGCAAAATAGGGGAGAAGGTCGGGGAAAAGAAATGTCTTTAGGTGCGGGGTAGTTTTGTAATAAAAACTTGACTCGTTCCTGACTCGAGTCAATATTACGAAATATATCTCAAAAAATATAAACAAATAAAGTAAACTACCATAAAATAAAATAATTGAGTTTTAACTCAAATAACTTGATTTGAGTTAAGTTTTTATTACGAAATTATTTTAATTTTTTTAAAATTTATTTCATAATATTGATTCGAGTTGGGAATGAGTCAAATTTTTATCACTAAATTATTTTATTTTTTAAAATTTATTTTGTAATATTGATTAAAGTTGGGAGCAAATCAAGTTTATATTTTACAGTATTTTATTTTTATTTTTTAAAAATTTATTTTGTAATATTGACTCGAGTCGGGAGTGAGTCAAGTTTTTATTATAAAATTATTTTTAAATTTATTTCATAATATTGATTCGAGTGGGGAACGAGTGAAGTTTTTATTACGAAATTATCATCGGCCTTTCCTTTTGGCTGCCCACTAGCCAGTATTGTCGCCGCCTCGCCACCACCTCCCTTCCTTCCCCCAACAAAATACCGTCACCAACACTTGGGAAACAGAGGAAGCAGGGGGCGACGGCTGGGGGACAGCGATAGGGGGATGGCAATGCCTTGGGACAGTGATAGGGGTGGGCACGGACATCCAAATTGGTCCGTCCGTCTGAAATCCGAAATATGTCCAACCAAATTCGACTGAATTAAAACAAACCAAACATGGACATTTCTTTGTCCGACCGAATGACCGACCAAATGTCTGATATTTTACATCAATAATATAGTATTTTCAACATTTGTAAGGCTAATATTATCGTTTATCAAAATTTTAAAATGTAATGTACAGTAAATTAATTAAGTTCATACATAAAATTGATATTTAATATCTTAAATAACAAAAAATGACATATATAAGATAAAAGTCACTCTTATTATAAACCAGAAATACTTGAGAGTTAAGACCCGACAATCTCCTGTGTGAAATGGCATAAAAAGATGACAAGTAAAGCCAATGATGAAACATTCAAAATTTTAATTCTATCACCAATAATATATGATGTTTGTTTTGCAAGAAAGCATTTGTTCTCATGCAAATGTGAGTGAACAGTTAATCAGGTGTGTTGGTTTCATTCATTAATAAGCACCAACGTCTCAGGTAACGAAACATTTCAAAGAAAAAGCAGATTCGAAAACTATAACTTTAAACAAGCTAAAGTTTGGTATAGAAAAGAATAGGCCAGATTTTATAAATTAATCTCAACAACAGTTTCACCATCCTTCAATCTTTGTATCCCTCAACATAAAATAATCTTCGAAATTTGGTATTCTCCAGCAATTATTAAAATGCTAAGTAGCAAGGGAAGCAAAGAGATAACATCTTAAGTAGGATACACATATTAAGAATGTGTTCAATATGATCTGCTCATAGTACTGCCATTGTGCTTGTCAACATTCAGCATAATTAGTTGAAAATGTAAGAGTTTACATAGTGAGAAACAACTTAAACGAATTACCATTCTTAATTTCATCAATAAGGTCATCCCCACCAACAATGTCAGCTCCAGCAAGAAACCAGCTAATAAAGTCACACAAACACAGTAATTCCAACCCCTGAAAAGGCCAAAACCCATTTTCAAATGTCAAAATTAAGCATCACTAATAACTAGTACTAATGATAATAGACAGACACAAATTTCCCATAGATCACACAAGTGAATTAACACACTCAATTACAACAAGACAAGCAACTACTCCTATAGCAAAACAACCGGCTAACACATGCAAACAAACACATGAGCAAGCTCAATCAAAGTCAACAAGACGCAACAGAGGAAAGAAACACAAACCTCTCCTGGAGAGCTTAGAGGTGGAGAAGGCACTAGCGGTGATTATAGACATGAAGATGTTGGAATATTATCTTCATCAACATAATCATCAATATCTTCCCATTCTTCTATATTCATTGTTCCAAATAAATTTGATGATGAACTTTGTTGTTTCCCTATAAGTAAAAAATATAGTAAGAAAAATATATATGTAAAAAAATACATCAAAAATAGAAAAATGAATAGATATAAAATATGGATTACCTTCATATTCACTCCTCAACCAATTTTGGGCACATATCAAAGCTTCAAGTGTTTTTGGGCTCAAACTATTCCTAGTTGAGCCAATTGTTTGTTCTCCAATACTAAATGCAGATTCGGAGGCGACAGTTGACATAGGAATGGCTAAAACATCTTGAGCAATTTTTCCCAAAATAGGATATTTTACTATGTTCAATCTCCACCATGACAATATATCAAATTGCTCATCTACTCCATCCACAAAAGGAATAGTTGGTTCATCAAAATAATTCTCTAAATCAGTTCGTGTTGGCTCCTTTGATGAACATTCCATAATCAACTTACTTACTCCTTGCAATCTCCTACTTAAGCCTCCAATAGGACGAACATTTGATGAACTTTCAATTTCAATAATGGGCTTATTTGACATACATCTAACTCTAGATTTCATAACACTTGAATAAACATTATACATGTTTGTCAAATATTGTTTCACTTTTGTGACCATATCGTCTCCCTCTTCCTTGTAAATCGTGTGAAAATAGTACACAACAAAAGTCATTTTTGATCTAGGGTCCAAAATCAAAGCAACTGCCAATAACATATTTGCTTCTTTCCAATATTTATCAAACTTTTTCAACATTGCATTTCCCATTGATGACATCAAATATGATTCACTACTACACCATTCCATCAATTGAAGCTTGAGCTCACAAATCATGTTGAAAAAAATATTTGATGTAGGATACTTAGTGCCGGAAAAAATTTCGGTTAACTCATAAAATGGAGCCAAACATTCATGTATCACTCTTAAATCTTCCCATTCATCCTCAAAAGGACATATAAAATTCACATCAAAGCAACTATAACGTTCAAAAACATCTTTGAAATCTAAAGCCACACCGATCATTTTGTAAGTAGAATTCCACCTAGTTTTCACATCAAGCACTAAAGAATGTTTAGGTGCATTCAATTGACTTGCATATTTGTAGAAACAATCACTCTTTATAGTTGAACCTTTAATATATTTCACACATTCACGAACCTTCTCTATAGACTTAGCAGTCTCATTCAACCCATCTTGAACAATTAAGTTCAAAACATGAGCACAACATCTCACGTGAAAACAATCACCTGCAAAATTTGGACTTCTACTTGAGAAAAAGACTTCATTTCTTTGGCCGCTCCATCATTTGCACTTGCATTATCAAATGCAACCGTAAAAACCTTTTTATCAAGTTGCCACTCACAAATTTTACTAATAAGACACTTGGCTATGCATTCTCCAGTATGCCGACTTTCAACTTTGGCAAAATTTAATTTATTTTTTTGCAATTTCTAATTTTCATCAATAAAATGAGCTGTCAAAACAATATAAGCAATATTCTGTGAAGATGTCCAAATATCACTGGTAAAACTAATTTGACTCTTAACTTTTTCCAAAATGTCAAACACATTTTTTTCTCCTTTTCATAAATTCCAAGACAATCTCTTGTAATTGTTCTCCTAGAAACCATCACAAATTGTGGTTGCAAGTTACTAACCCACCTTCTAAATCCTTCATGTTCCACAATTGAAAACGAATACTCATGCAAGATAATTGCCTCGGCCAACTCTAATCTACTCCTTCCTTGATCAAATTTCCAAACTTCTATTTTATTGTCTCCATCCTTTTTCACTCCCATCTTGAAAATTTGTTGCCCAATATCACCACTTATATTTTTTGTCCTCTTCATTTTGAAATTAGGGCATTTCCCTTCAACATGCCTCCATAAATGAGTAGTTCCATAACTTCCGGCTCCCTCAAACTTCTTTTCACAATAACGACAAATAGCAAATGTTCCATTCTTCTCATATTTCTTATCAAAATAGGCCCATACACCGGATGCCATTTTCCTTTTTTGATAATGCACCATCTAGAGATTCTCCTTCTTTAGCAATCGAATTTTTGTTATCTTTTCCATCTCCACTTTGTTCATTTACATTTAGTAATGAACTTGCATGATCCATCTGTGAAAAAAAATATCAAATTATAAATATAAAATGTCATAACTAGTATAAATCAATTCTATTTATAAAAGTGGTATCAACAAATATTATTAATTGACACTTTGACAGTACCTATTCTTTCCAAGATGCAAACTTCCTTCACCAAACAATTGCACAAATTTTTATAGCTCAATCACTGCACAATTTCGTTAGTATAAATTTTTTTACATTATCATCCAAGTATAAATAATCTAACCTTATAAAATAATAAGAATTAATCCTAGATATAAAATAAACTAAACTTAGGATAAATCAAGAGATATATACACGGCGGCAACGGGCGCAGTTCGACAGAGTCCGGCGGTGTCGCAGTGGCAGTCCGCGGCGGAGGCAGGGCAGACGAGGCAGGCAGCGGCGGATGTTTACACAGCGTGCAGAGGGTGGCGGTCCGGCGGAGGCAGGCGGCGGCGGAGGCTGGAGCGGCGGAGGCGGGAGTGGCGAACGCAGGGCAGCCGAGGCAGGCGACGACGGATTTTCACACGGCACGCAGAGGGTGGCGGAGACACGCAGTCAGAGGGTGGCGGTCCGGCAGGTAGGCGGTGCAAGCTGGGAGCGGAGGCAGGCGATGGCAGGACACAGCGTGCAAAGGGTGGCGGAGCTGAGGCGTGCAGTCGCAGACGGTGGCGGTTCGGCGGAGGCAAGGGGAGGGTGGGGAGGGTGGGTGAGGGCGGCGGCAAGAGGCTGCAGTGGAGGGCAGCGGCAGGATGCTGCGGCAGAGGCGACGGCGGCAGTATGAACAGTATTTTCATTCTTAGGGTTTAGAAGTTGGGTTTGATTTCGGACCGTCCACGGACGTTGCTCGGGCCCGACGGACAAGTCGGACATTAACTCGGTCGGACAAGTTTTGTCCGATAAAATTTCGGACAAACGCAGACAATAACTTGTCCGATGTCCGTCCGACCGATG